>CAKNXH010059923.1:11806-38433 GCA_932178445.1 Andricus quercusramuli | reverse complement strand
ACCCGTGCAGGCGTTGGGGTTGAAAATGTCACCCCCATCACTTGGAGGGGGGTGGTTTTTGTGGTCTATAAATTTGTCGATTAAGTACTATCGGGTAGGTGAACATATTCCCCGAATTTGAAGAAAATCAAAGAACATGACTTTTAAAGTTGGGGCAGTTGAGAAATAATGCCCCATACAATCTACTGAGTCCTATTAATTTCAAATTCAATAAAAAATTTATTTGATTCAAAGAAATGGGCGTACTGAATAAGTCCAATCATGTATTTCTTCAACCCAAAGAAATCGTTTAATTGTATAAAAAATAAGAAATTATTGAAGCAAATAAATAATTACTTCAGCCTCTGAAATTTCATTTGAGCGAATGGACGATGTCTTTAACTGAATTAAATTAGATATTTGGATTTAAAAATCATTCAGTTTATATGATCGAATACAACTTAAATTATAATAAATATTTTCTTAATTGAAAGTATTGTCGGTCGGATAAAATAAACGGTTTTTTAATTGAAAGATTTGATTTCTTGTTTCAAAGAAGCGTACTGTAAACTTTAGTAAATATTTCCTGGCACCAAAGAAATGACGGTTAATCAGAAGAAGAATGGTTTTGGTTCGAATTAACGGTCTACTATTTCAAAGAAAAATGTAGCAGATTCTGTGAAACAGTGTCTAAGTGTAAGAACGGTATTATTGCTTGAAAGAAATTGGAATTTCTTGGAAAGAAAAATGCGATTTATATAAATAAACGTTTGATAAAATCAGAAAAATATTTCTTTTACACAAAGAAATATGTAATTGACTTTAAGGAAATAAAATATTGTTTGATTTTGTATCAACTTTGCGTATCAGATGGAAGGACGGACGGAGGACACAACTCATTTTCAACTTATTGCACACGCACACAAACATACTATTCTATAGTCTAACCTGACATATGTGACCGTCCGCGAAGAAAGGGACCTAATGCGTCAAAGCTGAATTTCACACACACACACACACACACACACACACGTACATAGAATTTAAAAAAATAGTTAAACAACCATCGCAGGGTCCCAATAAGAGCAACCGCCATCTAAAAAATGTCAGTAGCCCCCAGTAGAACGGCGGTAAATCACACCTACGGCCACGTCTCACGACCGTGAGATGGGTGGTCACAGGCCACGACGAGATCACAACGACAGGCCGGCGAAACCCTCGTGTATCTTGAGGACACGAAGCGACCCAAGGATGACAGCTTTCTGCATCCATGTCGCTAGTGCCTTGGCATATTTTTGGCACGCGGATATGGCTTTAAGGTTACGAACCAGTGATCGTTTCGCACCTGCAAGAGCACCAATCACAAGGACAATTACTCGCAGCGAATACTTTGCGTACAGTCGTTGCAGCTCTCTCTTAAGGTCTTGTTAACTCTCCTCCTTTTCTTTCTCCTTTGCAGTGATGTTGTATTCGGACGGAGCCGAGAATTCGATTACGAATATAGCTCGATTCTCGAAGTCTTGGAGAACAATGTCAGGTCTCGAGTGAGCAACGGAGACTGCTGCCCGAAAATCGTATTTCCAGAAAATTTGGCACTTCTGGTTTCGGACAATTGACTCTATATCCCTTGGAGCGTTCGGCAGCGCAGGGTCGCGACAAACACCGTAAGAGCGACGAAGATGGTAATAAAGTACTCTTAGGGCCGCATTATGTCTATAGATGTAGGTCGTTCCTACGTGGGACGGTCACCCAGATAGCATGTGTTCTAGGTACTCAGCGTGTGCATAACACGCTCTGCACCTATCACTGGGAACTTCTTGACATAAAATACGGGTACGGTATGCTAAGGTGGAAATTACACCGTCTTGGCATGCAAAAATAAAACCCTCTGTACAGGAATTGAGTCCTGATCATTTGAGGAAAGCAAAAGTTTGTTCCTTTGACAAGGTCTGCTTTTCTACATTCCTCTTCTAAAAAGGACATGCATTTCAGACAACTTCATATTGCGTTCCTCGGTAGGTATTCACTTGTCCGAAATTTCATTTTCCCTAAAACTCATTTTGCTTCTGCTTGTCAATTATTTTGGCAAGCAGAAGCCCATCTATCAATTGTTTCGAAGGCGGCTAGTAATCTAGTGATTTTTTCAGCAAAATGAGTTTTAGGGAAAATGAAATTTCGGACAAGTGAGTACCTACCCGTTCCTCATTCTGCGTTACCTGTTAGCTAACTTCATGCGTAGTGCGTACACCTTATTGGTTAATCATTTGGCGCGGATTTCGAATTTTAGATTTAGTCAATATAGGCACTACCGCAAACGCACTACGCAAACTCCGCCTTAGCGCAGCCTGGCAGGTCTGATCCGAATCGATTAATTCAATAAATAACTCTCGAAAGCGAATGCGATAAAGTTTAGGGTCAAACCCACTCATGGTCTAGCCAAAAAACGTTCCATTTTCGTCCAACTCGCGCATACCAGCTCCACGGCCATCTTAGTTACCGTTCAGCACAACCGCTAGCTGTACATTTATTCAATATGGCAGTGCAGATCGTACAGTTCCTGATTGGTTGCCCGTGCAATCCAATGCACCCCAATCTTGCTCCCCAACCGCACTGCGCATGTGTCGCGCCAAATTTGTGATTGACTGCATAGCGCGCGCTTACTTAAAATGTTTAAAATATGCAAATCATTGTTTCAAACAAATAATAATTAGAAAATGCATAAAAATACATTTTTTATTGCAAAATATACTTTCGCAGTCATAAATATAATAATTATTTGATTTCACTGCTGAAAACACATTATTCATTCGGACATCCTTTTTAGCAGAACAAGTATATGCATTAGGGTGGTCCAAAAAACGCTTTTCGAGCTACAGGGCAAGCCCCCCCCCCCCACAAAAGTTTCCATTTCCGGAGAAAAAAATCCCTAATTTTTTTTCGAAATTCGAATATTAACACGTGTCACCGGGTACTTCAAAATCCCAATGGATTAACATGGGGAAATTTTGCATTTTCGAAAAATTGAACTCACACTTGAGGGTTAGATCGAAACTTGCCAAACTTTTTAGGGATTGAAAAGGAGTACCTATGAAATAAAAGCATACTAATAACTTTTATTTGTAACCCACCCTTGCCCCCTCCCCCCACAGCACCCCAAATATGACCCAAAAATCAAAAAAACTACATTTTTACGTATTATTGTTACTTTTTAGCAATTTCCGTCGTCTTTTTGATACAAATAATTACTAATGGACAATTTGAATAAAATGTAATAAATATTCGTGTTTTCTGATTCAAATGTAATAGTTGGTCATTGTTTGGAGTAGTAATTTTTTAAAAAAACATTATGTCATTATTTAAACAATTATTTATTGTTTATTCTCAACCTTTCTAAAAATTGACCCAGAGATGTCCAGTTTTTTCTCAAATTTGTATCCTATGCTACTTTTTGTTAAATAATTATATGATTTTGATACATGTCTTTCAATGTTTAATCTATTTGTTCAAACAATTTTGATTTGCTTAAGCAGTTTTTTCTCGATAACTTTAAAAAAATAAAATAAAATACATATAATTATTTTTCTGACTTTATAGTGTATAGCAAGAATATATTAACCATATTTTAATTGTTTAAACACATATAATTTGTTTGAACAATTTTTTTTCCAAAAATATTTTTTAAATCGTATTTTCTGAATTGAACATAATATTGAATGATTTCGAGGAGTAGTAAATTCTGTTAAAAACGTCGTGTTATTCTTTGAACAATTTTTATTAGTTCAAGCAGTTCTCTGCTAAGAAATGTGGATCAATAATATAAAATATTAAACATGGAATAATCTTCGTAAATATATTTTAATACATATTTTTTCTGTCTTCCAGTATGTCAGATTGATATTCATAAGACTTTAAAATGCTATAATGAAATATAATCTAAATCCATTTCATATGCAGTCTAATTATGAAGAAATATGAAGAAAGCAATGATAAATCCACTTTTATAATACAAATTTTATTACGACTTTGATGATTTATTTAATAATGCGCCAAAGAAGATGTAAACCATCCATACTCAATTTGAAGGAAATTTGAAGAAAAAAAACAATGATTAACTGTATAAACAATAACATAAAGTTTTTAGCAGAATTTATTACTCCTTGAAATCACTCAATATTATGTTTAATTCGGAAAATACGATTTAAAAAGTATGTTTGGAAAAGTAATTGTTTTAACAAATTAGATTTGTTTGAACAATTGAAAAATGTTTAATATATTCTTTCTATACTCTATACAGTCAGCAAAATAATGATATGTATTTTATTTAATTTAATTTTTTTAAAGTTATCGAAAAAAAATGCTTGAGCGAATCAAAATTGTTTAAACAAATAGAATTTTAATAAAAATTAAAAGGAATGTATCAAAATTATATAATTATTTAACAAAAAGTAGCATTGGATACCAATCTGAGAAAAAACTGGACATCTCTGGGCAAATTTTTAGAAATTTTGAGAATAAACAAAAATTAATTGTTTAAATAATTACCTAATGTTTTCAAAAAAACTACTACTCCAAAAAATGACAGAATATTACATTTCAATCAGAAAATCCGATTGTTTTTGACATTTTTTGGGAATAAATAATTGTTTAAATAAGTTACATTTATTAAAACAATTGAAAATTGTTTAAAAAGTCATGGGAAATATTCGAATTGACCATTAGTAATTATTTGTATGAAAAAAAACGACGGAAATTGCTAAAGAGTAACAATAATACGTAAAAATAAAGTTTTTGGATTTTGGGGTCATATTTGGGGCGCTGTGGGAGGATAAGGGTGGGTTAAAAATAAAAGTTATTAGTATGATTTTATTTAATAGGTACTCCTCTTCAATCCCTAAAAAGTTTGGCACGATTCGATTAAACCCTGAAGTATGAGTTCAATTTTTCGAAAACCCGAAATTTCCCCATGTTATTTAAATGGGATTTTGTGAAAAAAATGTTTGCAATGCATTTTTGGACCACCCTAATATGCATTATCATCGAGATTTCCACCAAGAGGTAAGTCATTAAGAGGTAAGTAGTGATTTAATACATCAATTCTTTATATTTACAGTTAACAGAATATTAATAATAATAATATTAATTAATTATCATTAATAATTTTAATAATATTATCAATAATATTGTTAATTATTATTAATTAATTATCAATTAAAAATTATATTCAGCATTTCCCTGTTGCCTCTATCTATTGTGCTCCGAGGCAAAAGCTCTGGATACCTATGTGGCCCGCCGAACAGAAGAGAATATAAGGTCAACCACCTTTTATACATGGACGACCTTAAACTCTTTGCTTCCTCAAAACAGGACCTTAACATCCTTGTAGATGCGGTAAATAGGTATTCTAAAGCGATTGGCATGTGCTTCGGACTGGACAAGTGTGCCTGCGTCCACCTACACCAAGGAAGACTAGAAACTACATCATCCAGTGACGATCAGGATGTTCAACTCATAGGCGGAAATACCATTCAACATCTTGGTATTGGAGAAACATATACATATCTTGGAATACCTCAAGCGGAAACCCAAAATGTGCATAACTTGAAAACGGCCCCTGGAAAAAGGTATCGCCAAATTCTCAGAAAAATTTGGGCTTCCGAATTATCTGGAAAGAATAAGATCCAGGCGACCAATATGCTGGCCATTCCTATACTGGTCTACACGTTTGGTGCAGTAAAATGGAACGTCGATGAGTTAAAACAACTTGATCGAAGCACACGCAAGATGATGACAATACAACGAAGTCTTCATCCTAGATCTTCCGTACCTCGAATATATCTCCCTCGCGATAAAGGGGGTGGAGGATTGATAAGCTTAGAGTGTCTTCATCGAAGAACGGTTTTCTATACCACGCAGCAGATAGGGCCGCAGAGGAGCTTGACCTCCCATTTAATTCCAGCGACATTACACATGGCCTAGCATCACTAACACCTCTGGTGCTCAAAAGTCGTATACAGGAAGCAGAACATACGCTCCTACTAAGAGAACATGCTGAGAAACCCCTCCATGGTAAGTTCTACGGCATCATACGTAGAGAAGAGCTCTCGATGGGTCTGACCAAAATTTTTCTCAAGTCTGCTGGATTGAGATCGGCGACCGAGGGATATCTTTTTGCCTGTCAAGACGGCGTTATAGACACCTTAGTTTACCGCGAGCACATAATGAATGTACCTGTACGCGATACCAACTGCCGAGCGTGCAAGCAAGAGCCAGAAACACTTGGACATATTCTCAGTGGAAGCTCTAAATATGCACGATACGCGTACATAGAGAGACACAATGCAGCTCTAAAAGTGTTATATTACCATCTTAGGCATTTCTATGGTGTTGATCTATTGCCCGTCTTGCCATACGGCCAGGGGGAACTCGAGTCAGTTGTGGAGAATGAACAGTGTAAGATCTACTGGAATTTCTCATTCTCCACCACTCAACTTATCAGTGCTACGAAGCCTGACATTGTCCTCCGAGATCTGAAGAACAAGATCATTTACGCTGTACCAAGGCTACAAAGTCCATCTTATAATTCTCATAATCGGCTGTCTTGGAGGTATGAAAGCTTCATTTATCAGCCAACTCAACAAGATTCCGGCTTGCCAGCGTCAGGCTCATTTCATCGCGAACCGGATGCAAAGGGGCTGTTCTCCTGGGATCACTCCATCTGGTCCGTCAACACTGTTCTTCTTAAATTCTACAAAGATTGGTAGCTCTAAAAAAGTATCCAGAGGTGAAACCTTCATCTCCAACTGTCTTGTCTGCCGCGTAAGGTCATCCGCGGCTAGAGACCTGACTCCAAGGCACAGGGTTGCCCGATATTCTCACGCGTAAATTTCCCGCTTTTGCTTACCTTCTAGGACAGAAGGAGCAGAAGTGGATGACGTACACGTTCCAGTAGCTTTGGGATTGGTTTCTTTAAGAAATCATGATCGAAACTTCCGGAGCCTACAACTTCTAATAATAATACAGTTACAGAATAATGTGTCAGCAGTGAAATCAAATTATTATTATATTTATTCATGCGAAAGTTTATCCATGGTCCATGTGGAGATTGGTGCCAAGATGAAAAAGGTAAATGTTCAAAAAACTTTCCGGAAAAATTCCAAGCAGAGACAACAATGGATGAAAATGGCTATCCAACTTACTGTCGCAAAAATACTTGTGTTTACAATCGGCCTAATGGAGGCACGACTGACAATCAATATGTTGTTCCATATAATGAACAATTATTACAATTTTTTAATTGTCATATTAATGTGGAAGCTGTGTCCAGCATTGAATCTGTAAAATATTTGTATAAATATATTTATAAAGGACATGATGCTGCTGCTGTAGTAGTTACCGAAAGCAATGAAAGTACAATTCATCATGACGAAATTCGCAATTTTATAGAAACTCGTACCGACGTCCTGTCGACGCATGCGATAGAATATTTGGAAGATCATTGCAAGATAAAAGCCATTCTATTATGCGGTTACTAGTACGCGATCCAGAAGCTAAACAATTCACGCACGCAGAAATCCCATCCCATTCCGTATGCAAGAAACAACGTGGTCAAAGGAGCCACAAGTTTTGAAGATATTAGAACGGTTGATGGTAAAATACATGACACCTTTCATAGTGCATGATAAGCATTGGGTCTTATTGAGGACGATGCAGCGTGGGTTCGTGCAATAACAGAAGGTGAAATATGGATGATGCCACGACAATTGCGGCATTTATTTGTACGTATTTTAATTTACTGCCACCCAAATAATCCGGGAAAGCTGTGGGAGGAACTCAAGGATTCAATGTCGCAAGATTTTCAGAGAAATTATAATTTCGATGAAGCGCTTAGAAAAGCATATTTGCAAATAAACACTTTTCTGTCACATGAAAGATCTGATCTTCGCAATTATCACACGATGCCGCAATTAACTGAATTGATACTGCCATCGATGATGGAAATAATGATTTCATATTACCTCAACAACATGAAGAAACTGGTCAAATACAATATCAAAAATTAAACACAAAACAAAACGAAATTATCGATATATTATTGAAAGTTGTCATGAAGAATGAAAGAACACCTTCTACTTCGTGTTTCTAAATAGATGGGCCAGGTGGATCAGGCAAGACATATATTTACACTACTTTATATCATTTATTGAGAAGTAAGGAAAACAATATTTGTACAATGGCATTTACAGGAATTGCAGCAACAGAATTATAAGACTAATTTAAAAAAAAAATCTTATATACATAATAATTTCCGTGCATATGCTTGTCGACTAGCTCTTGGTGAAATTTTCCAACCTCTGCTTTCTTTAGACTTTTAGACGTGGCTTTTAGACGTGAAGCATCTAGATGGAGTAATGCACTTTCCTCACTTCTGATGTTAAAATTAAGGCCAAGGGTCTCGGCCGCTTGCTCCGCGGCTTTGTAAAGGAACGCTCCTTCGCCAATCATCTCGTGATTCCTGACCATTTTTAGGAGCGGATCTCTGCCATTAGGAACGATGTAAGCTGTACTTAGAACAATTCGATTATGAAGACACTGGAGATTCAGAAGTCCACGTCCGCCTTGACGGCGTGAAATGTATAATCGCGGAAATGACGAATTGATATGCAAGCTTTTATGCATATGCATGATCTTACGTGTGGTGACATCAAGGGCCTTAAGCTCGTTCTTTGTCCATTGAACCACCCCAAACGAGTAGAGTAGAACCGGGATGGCAAGCATGTTAGTCGTAGATACCTTGTTCAACGCCGACAGATCGGAAGACAAAATCTGTCGAAGAAGATGCTTGTATCTGCTTCGGAGAGACTCCTTCACTGATGTTACGTCCTGAATGCGGCTTTGAGGCACGCCCAGGTATGTATAGGTCTCCCCAGTGTTAAGATGTCTAATAACACTTATATCCACAAGCTCAGGGTCCTTGGGAACGCCAGTAATCTTTCCTTTCTTCAGGTGAATTTTGGCACACTTATCCAAACCACAGTCCATTCCAATCTCTCCTGTGTAGTTCTTGACGATATTTATAGCAGATTGAAGTTTGCTTTTACCAGAGGCATAGATCTTGAGGTCGTTCATATAAAATACATGAGTGACCTTATGCTTGCGCTGATTAGTGTCGCCACAGAGGTATCCAGGAGAATTTCGTAGTGCGAGATATAGAGGCAGAAGTGTGATGCAAAAAAGCAAAGGGCTCACGGTATCACCTTGAAAGATGCCCCTGTGGAAGGTGACGTTGTTCGCTATCAGACGATAATTTCTAGATGAGATACTCAATCTAGTTTTCCAAAGAGGCACCAATCGTTCTATGCATCTCATTATGTGTGGATGCACCTTCAAGCTTTCCAACAGACAGATGATAAGTCTATGAGAGGTTGAATCGAAAGCTTTCCGGTAGTCAATCCAGGCCATTGACAAATATATATATAAATATATATATATACAGGGTGTCCCAGACTCAAGTGTCCGGACTTATATAGCCGTATAAAAATGAAAAAAATAAATAGAAAATTCCTTTTCCAAAAATCAGTTGAAGTTTTAGTTTTTTAGTTATAAAACATTTAAGCTGGACCAATCAGGAGCGCCGTATAAATAGCCGTATGTGCGTGAACGGGAGAAATAAATTTCAAACATTCCAAAATTTCATATAATTGAATACTGAAATAACCGATTTAACAATTTGAAATTATTTGTTCAAAGTTCAGATCTTGGCAGAATAAAACAAAAAATCAGTACAGTTTTGTAAAAAAAATCGATTTTAATTGGAGGGTATATAAACCCAAGAAACTGTTATTATTTACACTTTTTCCCTAATATTTCTGAAAGAGTAGTCAACAATATTTTAACCTAGTAACTAATATTTGATGCTAAAATGTTGTATCTTTTATCCTATCTTGAATAAAAAAAATGCTTATACTTGAACACTAAATTTATAAACGAATTCACAATTTGAAATTATTTGTTCAAAGTTCAGATCTTGGCAGAATGAAAAAAAAAATCAGCACAGTTTTGTAAAAAAAATCGATTTCAATTGGAGGGTATATAAACCCAAGAAAATGTTATTATTTACACTTTTTCCCTAATATTTCTGGAAGAGTAGTCAACAATATTTCAATCTAGTAATTAGTATTTGATGCAGAAATATTGTATCTTTTACCCTATCTTAAATAAAGAAATGCAAATTGTTTCATTATGAAAATTAAATGATTGACTCTTGATTTTGTGGAGAAAATGTGTAATAAGAAATATTCGCTTTTCAAATTAATGGTAACTCAAAACAAGACATACAAAAATTATAAGAAAATATAAAGAAAAGTTTGGGTAAAAATTCCACCATATATGCGTTGATTAAAAATAGTATAACAATCACCGAAATAGAAATACAAACACGAATAAAAAGTAAAATTTGGAAAAAACTTTCAGTTCAAAATTTGTAAGAACAAATAACTTGATGTTCAGAAAAACCTAGCAACAATTTTTGAAAAAATTCATTTTTCAATCTGAAATTATTAATTTTGAAGTGTGGTAGCCTCTGGACCGGGAAATGACCAGGATTCTTTAAACGCGGAAACCGGAAAACGACAATGAATTTACTAATTTAACAAATGTAAATACGTCCTCTCGAAACTTTATAATCTATTTTCAACATTAGAATAATTTGAACTGCAGAGACTCATAAGTTTTAAATATTCCATTTTAACCTATTGCGAATTGGATTTTTTTTTATTGAACAAGGCATTTTTTATGTATTTAGCAGTATTTGTCGTCTATTTAAAATAAGCAATTATAAATCAAGTATTAAAATCAACAATTTAAATCTGAATTGTTTCAAATAGAAAGTATTGAATCGATAACATTTCAAAGTGCAAAGTTTAACCCTTTTAATGTTAGAAGTTTAATTGTTTCATTTTGTTGAATATTGAAATTGCAGGTAAAATTTTTTAGTTTCAATTTATAAATAACAACTGGACAAATATTTATTGATTCCAAACGACTTTAAATTAAAAAGGATATAACCTCTAGGTTTAAAAGTGTTTTATTTTAAACGAGCATATGAAAAACGTTTGATTTTAAATGGTTCTAACCTACTATTGCTTCAAAATTATATAATTTTCAATATTTGAAAATATTTGGATTCACTCTTCCATTCAGAGCATGTAAGATTAAAACTAGATTTATATGTCATTCCATTCAAGATCATTCCATTGAATAGTTATGTAATTTTGAGCGACCGAGAACCGTGATTCTAACAGCGGAGATGTAGTTTCTCTTCAACTTATTCGTGAAAATCATTTTGAACTTTTACGGCACCGACTTTTGATATATATTATCAGTTCTGTAATTACAACTGAACATTTCGAGATGATTTACAGAAATAAAGTTATCGTTAAATCACCGAATTTTTCTCATATACGCCACATTATAACTAGTTCAGTAATTCCTCAAGTACAAATTTTTTCCGTGCAGGTCTACTATCACTTGATGAAATATTTCTTTCGGAGAAAGAAATATTATTTTACGACAAAATTACTATTCTTTGAATCACACATGGAATTCGTCACTTTTAATAAATATTTCCTTATATTGCAAAAAAAATTTCTTTGCTAGACGCCCTTGTCAGCGGACGCCCAGTCACCGGCGCTAATATGCGCGGCACATTTGACATTTCAAAAGAGATACAAATAAAATGCAGAGCAATTATTATTAAGAAATATCAAGTTATTCAGTTTTCGTAGACAAAATGATGCAAAAAATGTTTGAAACACTCTGAAACAGTTGTTTCATAATGCGAACTGTAAACTTTTCATAATTTATAAGATATTTTAGTTACTTTATAGAGTCTTATTTATTTGTTTATACTCTCTCCCTTTTACGGGTTTGAGAGTCTTTACATAAACATTACACGTATTCTTACAAACAAGCCTTATACTATCTTATTGACTATTTTCTACATATTGTCTTACATTACTATTCTTATTTCTAAACGCTTGCGACTTTGCCCTGGGCTTCCGTTTCCTCTTACCATTATCAATATCATAATTTGACTCTAATTCGCAACTCTACTCCGTAATTCTCCTTCTTTAGGAGTAATTTTTGCCTTTTTCCTACCACGTGGAGCCAGCTCTCTCTCTCTCTCTCTCTCTCTCTCTCAGCTCTTCCAGCTTCTAAATCCATTCCTCTCCCTGACCACTTTCATTCAGAATCCATTTCCTTCTCTCTTCTATGCTCTCCCCTCCCCTTTCGTCACCTGTACACCTCTCTAAAACATTCACCCACGTTTCCTGCTCATACTTACATACTCTGCACACATTCTCTTCATCATTCATCCAGTACCTACATGCTCTAGCACCCTCTCCCATTCTGAATCTTATCACTCTATTCCATTTACTCTCCTTTTTAATCTTTTGAAGGTACTCGGGTTCCCCCTGCCTCTTCACCATTTTATACCAGCTGTTGTACCTTGAATCAATGATTTTTTCCCATCTTTCCTCTTCTTGCCTTGCCTTCATATCTTCCTCTATTTCCTCCCACTCTCTACCTTTAACTTGCATACTCCACTCAAACCTCATTACATGCCTCTCATCCTCCCATTTTGAACGCCCCACGTTGCCCCTCCTCTCTTTATCAATAACCTCCCGGGCACACGCTTGTGCAATTTTGCTTCCGTCTCCCCTTCTTAGTTTCTCTTCAACATTCCAGGCTCTTTTCGCTTGCCTCACCACCATTTTTTCTCGACCTATTTCTTCCCTCAGCATATAATCTGGGCAGCTCCAACTCACTCTCATAACCCATCTCAAAAATCTCTCCTGCAAACTTTCCACTCTCTTATATTCTTTCCATCCCCAAATTTCCACTCCATAGCTTAACACTGACCACACTAAGACATCAAACATCCATACTCTCATCTTCCAGTCGTCCTTGAACCTTCTTTTTCCTATACCCCATACTTGTCCCATTACTTTACTCGCACATTCTAATCTCTTTCTCACCTGCAACTCGCTTCCTCCTCTCATTTCGAACCAAAATCCTAGGTAGCAAAACTCATCCACCAAATCTACCACCACACTATTTATCTTCCATTCATACTCTAATCTTCCCCTTGTATTTCTGAAACACATCATCTTAGTCTTGTTCACATTCGCCGTTAAACCCTTTTTTCTCACATATTCTTCGAATACTCTCATCAACAGATTCATACCTCTTTCATCACCTGCTACTAGCACTACATCCTCTGCATATGCTAAAGAGTACACTTTGCCTGTTCCTAGCGTTGTTCCCCCTTTTCCTTTCCTCTCCAACTTCTCCTCCAAATCTGCCAGAAGAAAACTAAACAGAAGTGGGCTCAACGGACACCCTTGCCTGAGCCCCCTTCCTGTCCAGAATTCCTCTCCTTTCTTGTCTCCTATCTTCACCCTTATCTTAGTTTCCACGAATATTTCTTTTATCCTCTCTATTAATCCTTCGTCTACTCCTCTCTCTTTCATGGATGCCCATAACACCCTCCAGTTAACTGAGTCAAATGCTGCCTTAAAATCGACGAACACTTCAACTAGTTTCCCTTTCATTCGCCCTAGATTCCTATTCACTAGATAGTTAAGCATGTAGATGTTATCTATGTTTCCCATCCCTTTTCTAACACCCGTTTGATTGTGTGGTATACTTCCTTTTTCTTCCACCTGTCTTTCTAACCTCCTTCTCAGCACTTCCGCATACATTTTATATCCCAGCGACATGAGTACGATCCCTCTATATTCCTCTACCCTTTTTCCCTCTCCTTTTCTAATCAGCGGTACTACCAGCCCTGTCTTCCATTCCTCCGGCCACGCTTCTCCTTTCCATACCTTATTGCAAATCTTCCACATCTCTTCTCTCACTCCTATTCCCCCATATTTGAGTGCTTCATTTTCCAACCCATCCTCCCCTGTTGCCTTATTTCTTTTTAACCGAACAATTGCCTCATTTACCTCTTCCCTACTAATCTCGTTTTCGCTGTTCTCGTCTCGCTCTACCGCTTTTCTTCCTTCTCCCTTTACCCCATTTTCCACACCTCCTAACAGCCCCTTGAAGTCCTTCGTCCACTCTTTCATTTCTATTTCTTCATTTATGCCCTTCCTCCTCTTTCCCTGTTTATCACTTCCCATTCCCTTCCTTCCTTTACCTCTTCCATGTACCTTTCTTTTTCCTTCTGTCTTTTCTCCTTTATCATTCTTTCGTGCTCTCTCTTTCTCCTGTTGAGTTCTCCTTTTGTCATTTCCCCTTTCCTCACCTCTTCCCTTACTTTATCAATTACTCCTTTGAGATTTTCTAGCAGCTTGTCTACTCCTTTCTCTTCCAAACCTCCTATTTCCTCGTTTTCTATTTTTTTCTTTAAATTCTCTTAATTTTTCCTCCCCCAAAAAGCCCATTTTCAATTTATTTTCCCTCTTTCCTTCCCTCTTTCCCCTACCTCGCTTTGGGCTACCACCTCTCATTGTCGCAATCACCGGAAAGTGTTCTGAGCCTATCACGTCGCCCACTTCCATTTTAACCATCAACTTCCTTATTTTTTCTTCTGCCAGAATGTAATCTATGACGGTGTCCCCTATACCCGCGTACGTATATTCCCCTTTTTCATTCCCCTTGGTATTGCCGTTATAAATGAACCATCCAACCTCTCCCAACAAGTCCAGAAGCCTCTTATCCTCCCGGTCCGTTTCTTTTTGCTTCGAATTTCTTATGAACATCTCCTTTTCTCTATCCCAAACCTCTCCTCCTTGTTCCCCGGTCCATGCATTCAAGTCCCCCCCCCCTCCATTTCCTTATTGTTCTCCATCCTTCACCTTCTCCTCTTCTTCTGTACACGCATACTACATCCATCATAACTTTTCCTAATTTTATTCTCCTAACCATTGTTCCGTCCTTTTCTTCTCTATACTCTCCCTTTTCTTCCTCTACCACCAGTTCTAGTCATTTTATAGAGAAAATTTTCATGATGGAAAAAGTAATTTTTAAATTTAATTTTATCAATCGGAAAGATTTAATTTCTTGTAAATGAACTTGCAAACTTAAATTTTCTGTAACAATTTTTACTAGAAGCAATATTTAAATATTTGTTGTAATTGTTAAAATTGTCTTAAATCTTTATAATTGATTAATGAATATACCTGTATATCAAAAGAATATTTTTTAATTTAAATAATACTTGAATTGTGTTGATTACGACAATTGTTAGAATGCAATAAATGTTTATTTAATTGAATGAATATTCATTTATCTTTAATTAATATTTCTTTAATTTAAGTCATTATTTCGTTGTAATGATTATATCCACTTCTAGCTTGCAGTAAATATTTTTTTCAATATAATGAATATACATTTGTATTCACAATATTTTTTACATTTAAACAATTTTATTATTTTGTTGATTATGGAAATGGTTAGAAATCAATGAATATTTGTTTAACTGAATGAATATTCATTTATCTTGAATAATTACGTCTTTAATTTGAGTCATTATTTCGTTGCAACAATTATATAAACTTATGGTGTTAAATAGTTTTTTTTCAATTGAACGAATATCGATTTATCGTGAAAGAATATTTTTTGAATTTAGATAATGGTTTTGTTGCTATGATTTTGACAGTTCTTAGCACAAGATAAATATCTGTTCAATTGAATGAAAATTCATTTATCTTGAGTGAATATTTTCTTGACTCAATGAAAAATTAATTAATTTCTTCAATGATGTATGAATTATTTGATTTTAAAACATATTTATCTCTTTCAAAGAATCGATTCATTGGACTGAAGAAGGAGTTCTTTAGGCGCCTAAAACATATTCAATAAACCTAGGTTCCTACATTCTAGGAAATCATTTCTTTGACTTAATATTTTTCACATTTCTTGCGAAGAAATATTTACTTATATTAAAGGAATGTCACCAAAGAAAGCATTTCCTTGAATAGATGCGTGAATCTTGTGCATCTAAACAATATTAACTTAACTGAAATAAACAATTCCTTGGTCGAAAGAAAAAAAAACAAAGAAACGCATTTTCTTGAATCAAGTAATTTTTTTCTTCAGTGTAGTCACGTAGTTATCAACTATTTCTCAAAGGTGAAAAAATTTGATCCAATTACAGATAAAAAATGATACTTAAGTATTCCTACAAGATTGTCAGGACCAGCGCGAAACGTATGGAAATAAGAAAAATACTCTAATGTAGAGGTCAATTTTACTTTTTGATTGGACACATGTATTGAACTTATAAATGGTATCTAAAGTTAAAATTTTCAATTGACCCATTGGTCAGCAAAAACATATTTTGAGTGCCTAGAGTTATTATTTCGACCATTTCGACTATTTGGAATATTTCGACATTTTAAATTAAGCGTACAATAATGTAAGTTTATGCTTATAATCACGTATCAGGACCAATGACGCAAGAGTGAGAAAGATGGTAATAAGGCACTATTGGTTGCTGCATTATGCCTTTGAATGTACGTCACTCCTGGGTAAGTTGGACAATAAGATATTACGTGTACTAGATGCTCGGGATGCGCATGACCCGCTCTGCAACTATCGTCGGGGAATGAATTGGCTCAAAATGCGACGGTGGGATGCTAAGGTGGAAATGATACCGTCTTGACACGCCAAAATGAGACCCTCCGTGTTCGACTTCAATCCCGGTAATTTAAGGAGTGCATTTGTTAGCTTAAACGACATTGACTGATCCTTCATATTTCTGTGAATGGTACAGAGAATCCTTTTGTCGAGGACCTGTTGTCTATTTTCGACAAAATTCGCTGTACACCGAAAACTCCTGTTGTGAAAACACTCGAGATGCAGCATTCCGCGACCACCCTGACGAAGTAAGATGTACAGTCGCAGAACGGACGACATAAAGAATATAAAGTAAGAGTAAGAGTAAGAGACATAAAGAGACATAGTCTCGCCTCACCTGAGGGGAGCAGATTTGCCACTTACAGGTCCACGAATGAACCTGGAAGTGTTACCAGCAGGGACCTCGCGGAGGACCTGCTCCTAGTTGCTCATGCCCAAGGGATAGGGGGGAATGGGATTTTCGTTGTAGCTACCTTTTTTCTTGCCGACAGTTCAGCAGATCAAAGCTGTTCTCTCTCTCTCTCTCTTCATTCAGTGGATGCTGGACTTTATAGAATCATCTCCAAAATTTCTCGGGCTCCACTGATTTGAGCCGGTGGTCCACTGTTAATGTAGGGTCTCGAAAGAGTCGAGATGGGTCAGAAAAAAACATATTGTCAACAAAATAATGCTTGATGGTCAGCAGCTTTGACTTATTGAGGGTGTGATGACGGATCCTCAGTTCTAGCGAGAACTATCAGACCTTGGAAGTAAAATTCCTGCCAGATGTTATGTAGTCAGTCACAGACTGAATGCGGGGCACATACTGGCTTGCTCAGCCTATCTTTGTGCTGAATTGATGCTTGCGCCTTTTGGTCTTGTGATCAGCCATTGGTTTTGTTTACGGTTTGCATCTTCGAAAGCTCACGCTGCATCATACATAGCACAATTAATGGTTCAGAGGTCGGACTCTTCGGAAAAATCGTTTCTCCTGGTCCTAAAGTAGCCTTCTTCCTCTAATGAATGCCTGATCGCGGTTGGTCTTAGCTACATCTCACTGATAAAAATATATAGGTGGTACAACAATATTTATGATTAGATGAACCCTATGTTATTGCTGATATAGATGCAGCCATACAAGATGTCTGTTTTGGCCATCCGATTCTTGATGCTTATGAAGGCAGACGCGGAGGCGCGAGCGAGATGCGCCTGTTGTAAACAAACCAAACCGAGTCGGGTATATAATTCATACAAGGGGTATTGCTAAACGTAAACATTTTAAAGATAGTTAACTCAGGTAAATGTTTATAGAATTACACATTTCATTAAATAGCAACACATATATTACAGCTTTGTACCACAAATATAAATAAGTTGTATTTACCATATTTCAGTAAGTGCATTTCATACTCTTTGTGATTGAATTACACGTATTATATTATAAATATACTCGTAATTTTTTAGTCTACGATTATATGGTTAAATCAGCGTCAACATTTCTATCAGTGCTCTTTTTCTACGTTGTGGGCTTTTTCTGGCTGCGGTAGAGTAGGTCCTCCGCGTATACCCGCGTATAGCCCTTCAATGGTGGTACTTAACTCGGTTCAATAGCAGTTGTTACAAAAAGTGCGAGAGCTTTGGGTATTTCCTGCACCAAAAAGCATGCAGCCGAGCCATGTAACCTATTCGCTCAGGAGCTATACTGGTATCGTAACACTCTAGTAGGTCGAACGTCAGTCGATTCGTTCATTCAAAAACATTTGAGACGTTGCTGGTTTATCGTGTTGTCTCTATATTGATTGGCTACCCCAATAACAGTGTAGTCGGCATAGTTGCCCGACCCACTGTAGGGAGCCCTGCGCGTTCCCTGAATTTGAAACGCATTCAGAAAACGATTTTCCATATTTATTTTCACGAGCAGCTACGAAAAGTGTTGGTACACCCCCGAAGAGCCCCGCATGCGAGGGTAAGACTCTCGAAAGTCGCCCGGTATACCAGAGCGATCGGCTGAAACACTACTTTCTGGTGCCATGCAGCAATTGGCACGACTGCTTACGTCTTGGTTTGGAGGTTTTTCCTTTTGGGACTATTCCTGCACGGAGAAGGAAATGGGTCGAGTGGCTGCCACGCGATGAGAGCGCCACGTGCCTTAGACGCATGGGCGGTCAGATGCTTGACTTCGGAGTGTTGCGAAACATGCGCGAGAGAGTTACCCGCCAATGGCTATAGCAGAATACTAACCTGCTCTGTGGCAACTTTTCTGCCACGTGCTTGGGCTCTAACCGTGGCAGAAAACTCACCACAGACCATGGCAAGTTTTGTGACTTGGCCGTTGGCAGGTAGATCTCCTTTGCAAGTGTCGCCGCCCTCCCGAATCAAGAGATTGACCGCTCATGTTTCGAAGCGCGTGGAGCTCTCATCGCGTGGCAGCCAGTCGACCCATTCCCTTTTCCGTGTGGAGCATTATCCACGACTACTTACTTAGTTTGTATCCATATCCAGCAGTAACCCTCCGTACAGGGATAGCAGGTCCCACTGGGAGCAACTGCCATCGTCTCACGACCGTTGAGATGGGTGCCCACAGAGCATGATGAATTCACAACGACGGGCCAGCGAAACCCTTGTGTGTTTTGAGGACATAAAGCGACCCAAAGATGACAGCTTTCTGCATCCATTTCGCAGGTGCCTTAGCATGTTTTTGGCTTGCGGGTATGGCTAAAGGTTACGAACCAGTGATAGTTTCGCACCTCCGACAAAACCGTTCACAAGGACAAATACTTTAACCGAATATTTTGGGTACAGTCGTTGCAGCTCTCTTTTAAGGTCTTGATACCCCTCCTCCTTTTCCTTCTCCTTTGCAGTGATGTTGTATTCGGCCGGAGCCGAGAATTCGATAACAAATATAGTTCGTTTCTCAAATTCTTGGAGGACGATGTCAGGCCTCGAGTGTGCAATGGAGACTGCTGTCCAAAAATCGTAAAATTTCAGAAAATTTGCCACCGTAAGTGCGACAAAGATGGTAAAAAAGTACTCTTGGGGCAGGGCCGCATTATGTCTGTAGAGGTACGTCGTTCCTGCGTGATCGGAACCCCTGGACAGTAAGTGTCCTATGTACTCAGCGTGTGCATGGCACGCTCTGCACCTATCGCTGGGAACTTCTTGACGTAAAATGCGCTCACGGTATACTAAGGTAGAAATGACACCGTCCTGGTATGCAATAATAAAACTCTCTGTACCTGAGTTAAGTCCTGATCATCTGAGGGAAGCAAAAGTTTGCTCCTTCGACAAGGACTGATCTTCTACATTTCCGTGAAAGTTTCCGCGCATTTTCTTGTCGATTAGCTGTTAGCTGAATTTTTTTAACTCTGCTTTCCTTACTTCGGCATTTAGAAGTGACGCATCTAGATAGAGTAATGCACTTTCCTCACTTCTGATGTTAAAATGCAGGCCAAGAGTCTCGGCCGACTGCCATTCGGCTTTGTACAGGAATACTCCGTCGCCAATGATCTCGTGTTTCCTGACCAAGTTTAGCAGAGGATCTCTGCCATTTGCAACGATGTAGGCTGTAAGATGTAAGCTCTTATACATACGCATGATCTTATGCATGGCAATATCAAGAGCCGTGAGCTCGTTCTTCGTCCATTGAACTAATTTTACATCCTGAATGCGGCTTTAAGGCACGCCCAGGTATGTAAATCCTCTCAAGTGTCAAGATGTCTAACAACACTTATATTCACAAGCTCACGGTCCTCGGGAAGGCTGGTAATCTTTCCTTCCTTCAGATTCGGCTTGGCACACTTATCGAATCCAAAGTCCGTACCAATATCTCCTGTGTACCCCTTAACAATATTTAAAGCAAGTTGAAGTTTGCTTGCACCAGAAGCATAGATCTTCAGGTCATCCATATAAAATACATGAGTGAACTTATGCTCGCGATGATTAGTGTGGCCGCAGATGTACCCAGGAGAATTGCGTAGTGCGAGAGATAGAG
Organism: Andricus quercusramuli; assembly: GCA_932178445.1. NCBI lineage: Eukaryota > Metazoa > Arthropoda > Insecta > Hymenoptera > Cynipidae > Andricus > Andricus quercusramuli. Next base: position 17,834 of record CAKNXH010059923.1, on the reverse strand, counting down.
GCAGAAGTTTGATGCAAAAAAGCAGAGGGCTCATGGTTTCGCCCTGAAAGACGCCCCTCTGGAAGGTGACGTTGTTCGTTACAAGATAATTTCCAGGTAAGATAGTCAATCTAGTTTCCCAAAGGGGCATCAATCTCTCTATGCATCTCACTAAAGTTTAAAGTTTCTTATCTGGAGTTCAGGGAAGACACCGCGTCGCCAAGGTGCAGTACAATTCACCTCTTTTATAGTCATGATTTATTCACTATTTCTCACATTATTGCTTTTTCTGTCTTAAAAGTCTAGAAAATTCTAGACGTTTAAAGAAAATCCTTTGATATTTGCAGGTGGCCCGATAGGTAATGGAAAGACCCTTGGCAAAAGAATGTGTCCTCAATATGAAATACAATATTTCCCGTGCTTAAAATCAAAGGAATGCTTTCATAAAACATAACGATTGATTAGACCCTATGAATGCTGCGTAGACTACGCACGGTGTGCTTGAAAGGGGTCTTAATCGAAAGTCTTCTAACCTGGGGGTTTCTTGATGGATATGGTCCCTAGGCATCCCAGGAGCATTTTAAGCTCAAACCCAAAATCGGCGACCGGGGGTTTTTTGAAAAAATCGAATTTAGTATTTAAATTTGCAGAACTGGGTGTTTGTGTTTTAAACTTTGGAAGTTCACATTTTTCTAGAAGCTAAACTTCCATGAGAGTAGGTGTATATTAGGGTTTTTGCGGTCGCTGATTACGAATACATTGTTAGATTTTTTAAATTCAAGATGACGGATCTAACAAAGCGGGCCAAATGGTAAAGTTAATGCTGATTGTGGTAAAAATTAATATATGAAGGTTTTTGGGCTCACTGATTACATACCCGTTATCAGATTTCCAAAATTCAAGATGACGGATCAATAATGGTGGCATGAATGAAGTAACTAAATGCTAGTCACTGTGGATATTTGTACCCTATGGTTTTTAGGACCGCTGACTACGAATATGTTCTCAGTCTTTCAAATGATTAAATTGCAATCCTGGGATTTTTTTGAAGTGTTTGATTTTTTGTTGTCCCTGGAAAACGTAGAGAGCGACGTCACCTAACGTATAAATACCAATTGTTCGTATTTATTCATGCCTTCTTCCACTTCAGGTTTAGTTATTATATGGGGATAAATTGTAATAACATTTACCAAACCATTTAAAATACGTGAATCAGTGTACCGACAGCTCAAGAGATTGATTCAATGTTATTAAAAAAGTCCTTTGCTAAGACGCGGTAGCAGAGAAAAAGATCATGCGAAAAGTTACTACACTGTTAAAAATAATATTAAATTCAATATACCAATGTGTATTAAAATTAATATATCAATCATATGAAATCGCCATTAAGAGCGTGTATATTAAATTTCATATACATTCATGTTAATCACTTACAAGAAAAATCAGATAATTTCATTTTACAAAAATTCAAGATAAGTTCAACATGAATTTTCGACTACCAACTGTACTAGCATTAAATTTCTACTATTGATACTGGATTTTGGAAAAAGTTTCACCCGTACGTTGGACTTTCATTATAAATAACAATTCAGTCGACGAATTCTAGATTATTAATTTAATTGCGAATATTTGACAAGATTTGAAGAAATGAAAGTATTTTGAGTTTACATGCACACTGCTATACCGAACTGTATATTAGATTTAATACACATGTATATTAAATTCACTACACCAATGTATGTTACATTTCAGTAGCAGTAGTGCATATTTGCTTGACACACATGTATATTAAATCTCATACAGATTTGTCTAACAGTGTAAGTATAAAATTCAATTCATTGATATTACACTGAACACTTAAAGTTTTTTTACAGTAACAGATACATTAAACATAAAACCATTTGTTTAAAAATCCGTTATTATAAGTGTTTTTGTTTTCTTAAATATGATGGATTATATAAATAATCAGTTACAACTAGTATAACGAAAATCTCAAAACTAGTTCAATGACTTCCATTATTGTTATTTTTAAAAACAATTATCTCGTAAGCCGTAAGAGATAGGTAAAAATGGATGTCATTTTTCAGTTTTGAGTATCGCATCTACTACACTATAATATGATATCCGTATCATAAACTGACATCGATTTTGACCTATCACTTACGGTTTGTGCGATATTCATTGATAATAATAACAATAAGGGTAATTTATGTTTCGAACGTTCCCAAGCGGCGCACATTTTACACCTTCCGGCAACGTTCTTGGAAAGTTCCGAAACTTCCCGCGGAACGTTCCAGGAATGTTCCGTGCTATTAGGGCAAATATTGATTCAATAGAATCAAGCCCGTCAAGAAAATCCCAGGCTCCATTATTAAAACTTATTGAAACTGGCAACATATTCGTTATCAGCGGTCCTAAAAACCACAGAATACAAATATCCACAGGGACTAGCATTTAATTACTCCATTCAGACCACCATTGTAGATCCGCTATCTTAAATTTTGGGAATCTGATAACGGGTATGTAATCAGCGACCCCAAAAACCTTCATGTACTAATTTTTACCACAATCAGCATTAGTTTCACCATATGGGCCGCCATGTTAGATCCCCCATCTTGAATTTTGAAAATCTAACAATGCATTCGTAATCAGCGACCCCAAAAACACAATATACACCTACTCTCATAGAAGTTAACTACTAGAAAAATGCAAAATTCAAAATTTTCAAACGCAAACCCACAGTTCTGCAAATTTAGATCGTAAAATCGTTTTTTTTTCTCAAAAAGCCCCCGGTCGCCGATTTTGCTTTTAAGCTTAAAATACTCCTGGGATGCCTAGGAATCAAATCCATCAAGAAAACCCCAGATAAATACTCCTAACAAAGGCAGCAACAGAACGTCGTTTAGATATGACGGAATTATTTTTTCCCTACTATAAAATAAATCAACTTATTGTTCAAAAAACATAAATAATAAAAAGGTGCTAGTTTGAAGGCTGCATTATCTGAAACTTAATGTAATTTTATTTCGAAACTTTTATTTTAGCCGTCTATTAAGCAATACATTTATCTTATTTTACAAGAAAAAGACCAAACATAAAAAGGTTCAATCAGTTTTTCTCTTTATTCTTCTGAATGTGATACACTATTTTCGTTACGTTTTTTTTATAAAAGGAAGGGGTAAACAGCAGACGAAAGTTGCAGGCAAATGGGCAGCCATTTGTCGGGATGGATGGGAAATTCTGGAAAAGGGTCAGAGGCAGAGTAGAGAATAACCAAGATAATAACATTGGATCCAATGTTCCATGTAACCGCAGAATATTGTGTCCCGTCAATGAAATCGATTTGATTTTTCCGCAGAACGACTCTTTTCACTTCATTGCCGCTGAATTAGGAAGACTGGCACGTGCTTTGTAATATTTTGTGCCCCCATCTCGATTCCATTGGGAATAGAAGCAAAGTCAATGGGGCTAAAAACGGGGACAAAAAATGTACAACAAAAATACCAGTGGCCCACACAAAAGATCACTAAGCGTACATGTGAATAGATGAATGTGGAAATAATTGAATGCGTCGAAAATAGCCTAGTATTAAACTGTTGTTGTGGTCAGAGAACATATTTTTTCAGTAAACAGAACATGCATTTTATTCACTTATTTTCTTATATAAACATTTCGAATTTACTAAAAGATTGCCAAAGCCGCAATAAAGTAAACGCACGGAAATGAACATAAAAAAGGAAAATGAAAAAACGCCGGCAAGGAACTTCTTTGCAGGTGGTTTTTTGTCAGGTGTTAAATTTCGAAAAGCATTAATCGATACATTTTGATCCAGTGATTACGAATATGGCCATGAAGATATCCGAAAATATAATTTTCAGGGTTAAAATTTAAAAAAATTATGTTGTGGAAATAATTGAAATGGCATTGCAACTGAATCTCTTTATAGTATCGCTACTTTAACAAAAACTTTACCCCCTAGAATATCCCTTTCTACTTATATTCGGTTACGGGCGTTTTTTGAATATTTTGGCATATCAAAGAATACACGTATCATATTTAACAGACTCGAAAAAGTTCTTGAAAAGTTCCTGGGGGAAGAGTGAAAATAAGAAAAATGATTTGTTTAGTTATACCTAATTCAATTTATGTTTCGCAATGCATTCAAAACAAGAAACGCCAGTGGCGAAATTCTATGAATCGAATCATGAGGATAGAGAAAGATTACGTAAGGTTGCCAGGTAAAAACGATACCGAGGAAGTTTTTGGGGTTTCTTGCAGCGCCATCATGAGCCAGCATCACTTTAACTACTGCCCATCACCACCCTTCCGAGGCTTAAAGTGACGACCGGCACGTTTCCTGGAGACCGGCAATCGGCGGATCGCTGATGCTGAAATAAAGAGCAATCCCTTGGAAAAGACGAGAATCCCCTTATTGGTACGTACATATATATACGGTACTGACGATTTCTAGGTATGGTCGTACTGCTGCGCGTCGAATGCATAGTGATCGCCTGATTTCGAGCCACTCGCTCGATCCTCTATAGGATGCCCTCCATTTCTTCTCACTCTTGCCTATCTGCCTACAAGCTTCTTCTACTCTCTTCTTCTTTTCATCTCAGAGAAAATTACGGAATTCCACTCGCGTTTTGCAAGACACGCGTCTATAAACCTCGATTTCTATATGACCTCTGATCCTTTCCGGTCACCCCTGGTAAAAATGCGCAGTTTCAGAATGAGTGAACTGCTTGTATACATATTTTCAAAAAGTAATTTCTTTTCTTCAATGCTAAAATAGACAAAACCCCAGGTGGAAATTGTAGTAATGGGCTAGTATACCGTATATAGTATGGCGTAGTACAGCGCCAATAGTTTTCTCCTATGAGAAGTTATATAAATTATAAGAAAAAGAACGCACATTTAGCGAAATATGGAAAATGTTTATGTCACATCCCTTTACGATCAGTTTGAACATAAGTATTTCAAAATAATGTTATACACGTACGGACTGTCCGAACGTTTAGACTCGTCCTGAATTATATTATTAACAGTGTATACAGGCAGCGAAAACAATTTGTTCATTTAAAGTAAGATTATAAATTATAATAAATAATATAAAATACGTAGTCTCATATTCAAACTCATATATGGGGCAGAATACGTTAAGTGTTCCCACCTAAAATTATTACTTTTTTTGATCGGGTTGATTCTTGACTGAATCATAATCCTGGTGAACCTGTATATTAATTTACCAAACCATAGGTCTATTTATCAACCGGTTGTCAATATACAGGAGCCTGAAGTATTCACTTTTTCACGTCCTTTTTAACCTTTATTATACGTTAGTGTAACTTCCACTCAACGAAAATTTCCTCTTGTGACGAAAAGGTGTTTCTTGACGTAAAAAGAGTTTCCTTTTTAATTTAAGGTTGAGTGGATTTTCATTTGTCTCAACAGGAATCTTTTTGCGCCGAAAATTTTCTTTATGCAACTAGTTTCACCTAATTTTGTAATCAAGCAATTCTGTTTGTGTAAACATGTATTCACGTCGTACAAAACAAAACAGGCAAAAGGATGATGCTTTTTTTCAAGCCAACTTTTTCTCTGAGTGCATTTTAGGCTAATCCCATTGAACTTTTATCATAGTGTTTTGAATCATATATATATATCGACAATTCCTCTTCCAAAAATCAGTTAAAGTTTTAGTTTTTGAGTTATTAAATATTTAAGCTAGACCAATCAGGAGCGCGGTATAAACAATCGTGCGTACGTGAGCAAGAGTCCAACGTAGTGGGATGACTGCTGTTCTCCCCTCGCTAACCCCACCTAGGCGCTCGCTTCAATACATTACGTTAGACTCACGCTCACGTATGCACGACAATTCATACCGCGCTCCTGATAGGTCCAGATTAAATATTTAACAACTCAAAAAGAAAAAATTCAACTGATTTTTGGAAAAGGAATTTCGATTTATTTTTTTTTTATTTTTATGCAGCTATATAAGTCCGGAAACTTGAGTCTAGGACAACTTGTATATATATATATATATATA
>CAKNXH010059923.1:0-11706 GCA_932178445.1 Andricus quercusramuli | reverse complement strand
AAAAAAAAGTTAAACAACCACCGCAGGGTACCACTAAGAGCAACTGCCATCTAAAAAGAAAATGTCAATAGCCCCCAGTAGAACCGCGGTAAAATACACCTATATCCACGTCTCGCATCCGTGAGATGGGTGGTCACAGGGCACGACGAAATCACAACGACAGGCCGGCGAAACCCTCGTGTGTCTTGAGGACACGAAGCGACCCAAGGATGACAGCTTTCTGCATCCATCTCGCAAGTGCCTTGGTATATTTTTGGCACGCGGGTATGGCTTTAAGGTTACGAACCAGTGATAATTTAGCACCTCCGAGAGCACCTATCACAAGGACAATTACTCGTACCGAATATTTTGGGTACAGTCGTTGCAGCTCTCTTTTAAGGTCTTGATACCCCTTCTTTTTCTTTCTCCGTTGCAGTGATGTTGTATTCGGACGGAGCCGAGAATTCGATCACGAATATCGTTCGTTTCTCGAAGTCTTGGAGAACAATGTCAGGCCTCGAGTGCGCAACGGAGACCGCTGCCCGAAAATCGTAGTTCCAGAAAATCTGGCACTCCTCGTTTCGGACAATTGACTCTATATCCTTTGGAGCGTTCGGCAGGGCAGGGACGCGACCAACACCGTAAGAGCGACAAAGGTGGTAATAAAGTACTCTTAGGGCCGCATTATGTCTATAGATATACGTTGTTCTGCGTGGGTCGGCAACCCCGATAGTATGTGTTGTAGGTACTCAGCGTGTGCATGACACGCTCTGCACCTATCACTGGGAACTTCTTGACATAAAATGCGGGCGCGGTATGCTAAGGTGGAGATTACACCGTCCTGGCATGCGAAAATAAAGCCCTCTGTACCTGAATTGAGCCCTGATGATTTGAGGAAAGCAAAAGTTTGCTCCTTTGACAAGGACTGTTTTTCTACATTTCTGTGAAAGTTTCCGTGCATATGCTTGTCGAGTAGCTCTTGGTGAAATTTTCTAACCTCTGCTTTCTTTACTTCGGCTTTTAGACGTGAAGCATCTAGATGCAGTAATGCACTTTCCTCACTTCTGATGTTGAAATTCAGGCCAAGGGCCTCGGCAGCTTGCTCCGCGGCTTTGTAAAGGAACGCTCCTTCGCCAATCATCTCGTGGTTTCTGACCATCTTTAGGTGAGGATCTCTGCCATTCGCAACGATGTAAGCTGTACCTAAAACAATTCGGATATGAAGACATTGGAGATTCAGAAGTCCGCGTCCGCCTTGATGGCGTGAAATGTATAATCGCGGAACTGACGAATTGATAAGCAAGCTTTTATGCATATGCATGATCTTACGCGTGGTGACATCAAGGGCCTTAAGCTCGTTCTTCGTCCATTGAACCACCCCAAACGAGTAGAGTAGAGCCGGGACGGCAAGCATGTTAGTCGGAGATACCTTGTTCAACGCCGACAGATTGGAGGACCAAATCTGTCTAAGAAGATGCTTGTATCTGCTTCGGAGAGACTCCTTCACTGATGTTACGTCCTGAATGCGGCTTTGAGGCACGCCCAGGTATGTATAGGTGTTCCAGTGTTAAGATGTCTAACAATACTTATGTCCACAAGCTCAGGGTCCTTGGGAACGCCAGTAATCTTTCCTTTCTTCAAATGAATTTTGGCACACTTGTCCAAACCAAAGTCCATCCCAATCTCTCCTGTGTAGTTCTTGACGATATTTATAGCAGTTTGAAGTTTGCTTTTACCAGCGGCATAGATCTTCAGGTCATCCATATAAAATACATGAGTGACATTATGCTCACGCTGATTAGTGTCGCCACAGAGGTATCCAGGAGAATTTCGTAGTGCGAGATATAGAGGCAGAAGTGTGATGCAAAAAAGCAAAGGGCTCACGGTATCACCTTGAAAGATGCCCCTGTGGAAGGTGACCTTGTTCGTCGTCAGACGATGATTCCTAGATGAGATGGTAAATCTAGTTTTCCAAAGAGGCATCAGTCTCTCTATGCATCTCACTATATGTGGATGTACCTTCAAGCTTTCCAACAGACAGATGATAAGTCTATGAGAGGTTGAATCGAAAGCTTTCCGGTAGTCGATCCAGGCCATTGACAGGACGCGCTGATGGGCGGCAGCGTCTTTACAGACACACCTATCAATCAGTAGGTTCTCTCGACAGCCTGCTACACCTTTTTTCGAGCCTCGTTGTTCGTACATCTCTCGCCATACAGGCTCAATTCGTCGAACGATCCTGTTGTTTAGGACAGCTGTAAAGATCTTATGCAGTGTGTTTAAACAAGTTATTGGCCTGTAATTCTCTGGTCTGGACAAGTTGCCTTTTTTCGGTAGGAGTATAGTGCGTCCTAACACCAGCCACTGCGGAATGGGCGTCTCCGACTTTAAATATGAGGTGAATATGCCGGCCAAATGTTGGTGTATAGAAGTAAACTTCTTCCACCAAAAGTTCTTAATACAATCTGGTCCAGCACCGGAAAAGTTCTTCGTGCCTCTAAGTGCTTTTTTCACCTCTTCGGCAGTGACCGATGGGCACTCCTCCTCAGATTTTATGAGGCTGTCGCAAAACTCCTTGAAGCGGATGATATTGTCTTTCAACTCTAGTGTTTTCGGGATCTTGTACACCTCTCTTCAAAAAGTCTCTACCTCCTTGGGCTTAGGTGGATTTTTTGCAAAAACAGGGGGATCACTGAAGAGGCGTGATGGGTCAGCAAGAAACTGTTGATTCTCCCTGTTCCATCTCTCCCTCTTCTGTATCCTCCTCCTTGCGTCAAATAACAGCCTTACTTTGTCAACAATATGCTGCTTGATTGTCAGCAGCTTTGACTTGTTCAGTGTGTGATTCAAGGTCCTTCGTTCTTGGGCGAACTTTCGAACCCTTTCCGTGAACGGTCTACCAGATGTTATGTAGTCAATCACACATTGAAAACGGGACGCATTCAACTGAGCAATTGATGGTCCAGAGGTCGGACTCTTGCGAGATATCTCCACGAAGGGAGGCATCCATTTCAGCCAGATCTTGGGGCTTAAGAGGAACTTACATGTTGATGTTCCTCCTTGTACTGAAATTGCGATCATCTTCCAGAAGGTGCCTGCTTTCTGCGGTTGGTCTTAATGTCGTTTCATCTTCGTCTGCAGCTTGTTCAAGCAGCGGTTGAGGAAGCGCTCCGCGTACATATCCATTTTTCCGGAGGTAGTCGGCTTGATTTCGCAAACACTGATGCGAAACGTGCTGAAGCTCTGGGTGTTTCTGGCACCACAGAGTATGCATACGCGCCATAAAGCCTCCACGAACAGGGATAATACTGGCATCGTAGCAGTCTAGCACGTCCACTGAATGTGGGCGTTTCGGCGGTTCGTCGTCGTGTTTCCATCTAAATTATTTTCAGCATCTTGAGCTCTAGGATGATCGGCATTGTTTGCCGATCCATTGTCGGGTGCTCTGCGCGTTCGATCGTTTTGAACCGCATCTACAACATTTTGGTGGTTTGTTAGTTTCATTGTTGTTCCCACGAGCAGCTAGGGCAAGGGTTTGTCCATCCTTGTAGAGCCCCGCGTGCAAGGATAAGGCTGATACTCTGAGACGTCGCCCGGTATCCCAGAGTATATATATATATATATATAATTAAAAAAAAGTTAAAGAACCACCGCAGGGTACCACTAAGAGCAACTGCCACCTAAAAAGAAAATGTCAATAGCTGTCAATATAAAATGTCAAAAATGTCAAAAATGTCAAAAATGTCAATATATAAATATATATATATATATTTATATGTATGTATATATAATTAAAAGTTTGTCATAAGGACACCTGCTGGATTCGGCAAATGGTGCCATCTCAGAAAATGGCACCCGACTCAATTCGACGATCCGGCAAAAGTCTCGTGCACCTTGCGAACACGAAGCGACCCAAGGACGAGCGCCTCCTGCATCTTCCCCGCAAGTGTCTTAGCATTTCGTTGCCACGCAGGTACGCTTTTCCGGCTATTAACCAGTAAAAACTTGGCACCTCCAAGAGCATCCAAGATCAGGAAACCGAAGAACAGAATATTCCGGTATAAGAGTTGCAACTCCCTCATAATGTATTTATAATTCTCTTTCTTTTCATTCTCCTTTCTTGCGATGATTTTGTCGGCTGGTGCCGAAAATTCGATAGCGAGCATGGTTCGGTTCTCGACGTCAAGGAGAACTATGTCTGGCCTCAAGTGCGCAACAGAAATAATTGTCGAGAATATGAAGTTCCAACAAATGCGGCATTTCGCATTTTCGACAATTGACTCTATTTCCCTAGGAGCGTTTGGCGAAGTGGTGTCAGGGCTAATGCCGCAAGAGAATGAATATTATTTGATGCTGGAATTTGTCTGTCTACGCTTGAAAATCGTAAGGTGCGTTAAGGATACTGTTAAGTGAAATTAAATAGTTTTAATAAGCAATTAAAAATTTGACCAAGTCTGTACACTCTTTCATTTTATTTTGTACTTATACAAAGATTTCAATGATAAAAAGGATTACTTTTGTATTAATGGTATATTTTGAATTATAAAAACTTAACAACGAATTGTAATTTAATTATAAATTATCAATTTTATCATAATTTCATTATTTACTAATTGTTGAAAAATTTTTGGTGTTAAGTTTTTCCATCAGGAAAGTCGGATTTCTTGGAGGCTGATTCCTGATTCAGCACATCTGCATTAATATCTATTATTATTTTGCATATAAATCATTGAAATTAACAACTTGCTTTTGCTTTAATGAATAGAGCAATTTTAACTATTTTTTTAATGAAAGTTGATAAAATTTCGCATCGAACTTTCATTTCCGATGGCCAATAGCAATGCAAATGTTAGAAAATTTATTAAATTTGTTATAAATAAATAAGTGAATGAAAATGGTTTAGTGAGGATTGGCGGCGATTCGTCACTTGATTCGCAGTAATTTTAAACAATTTATGGACAAAAAGAGTTTTTTAACAGAAATAATAAAAGTTAATAAATAATTTGTTATTTTAAAATTAATTTTTATAAACAAGTATCTATATCAGGTATTTTTCATGGAATGAATCAAGTTTTTTCTAAGGAATCGATCATATGTTACTTGGAAATAAAACCTACTATCGGCGCAAAAATTATAGGCATCTGCCTTTGAAGCTTAACAACTCAGCAAAAAAAATGCTAGAGTAATAAGTAAATAGTCACTTGAAAGCTGAATGTATTAAACGTAAATGAGCTTGAAGAAGCTAATGTAAGAAATTTTGGTGCTTTGCAGCCTGGAAAATGTAAAAAAATATGCCCGCTTCGCGGGCACATTCTCATTGCGCGCTACGCGCGCGGCTCGCTTCGCTCGCAAGTTTGAGCGCGCCTAGGGCGCGCGACTGTTGGTTCTCGCGCTTCGCGCTCGATAACGTATTCACCTCGCGCTACGCGCTCGGTCTTTATATTTCCAAGACATGTGTGCACAGACCTTTTGAAATTAAAGGTCAAAGCGTGAACAACTGTAATTTTATCGTTGTGAATTCTCTTTTGTTGAAGCTCCTTCGGCTTTAACGAACACATTCTTATAACGTATCTCGTGCTTCGAACTCGATTTTGTCCAAAATGTGAGCTTTTCTTCATTATGTTCAATACTATTATATCTAATGTAAATTATATTTATTTCTGTACTTCGATCTGGTACTATGAAGAGGGTTCTCAAAGTACCTACGGCCTTGACGATTACATTCTCATTGCGATACTCGTTCTTCGCGCTCAGCAGCTATAGGCTATACAGACGATTGCTTTTGAAAAATAAAACCATGTGAAAACTAGTGAAAATTCTGATTAAAATTTTTTAATCTACCAGAAAATTTATTTGTCTACTTTTTGAAAGTTTTCAAAATTTTGAAAAGTATATAACTTTTCTAATTTCCATCGAAATCAAAAATTTAATAAAGATAATTTTCAAGTATTTCACCCATCTGTAAGAAACTTCCACTAAAATTTTTGAGGACCCTTGACCCTTGAAAAGTTTACCAAAGGCTGACTCGATTGGACAAAACCTTCAAAAGTTAGCGTGGCTACAACATTCAGGTAACCATACAGACATACAGACAGACATACATACAGAGATACATACAGACATACAGACATACAGACAGACAGAAACCGACAAAATTTCATGATTTTCGGACTCTGGGAGTACCAGAACATAAAGATCCGTTAAAAACCAGAGATCGAAAATTTGGACGAATACAATACACTCTCATGAATGAGAATGTAAAAACGTTAAACTGTATTTTTAGCTATAATTTACCTGAAAAGGATATAAACTAAATTGTTGATTAATCTCGATGGAGGTGCAAATCTGCGTTTTGAATTGTTTCGATAAGTTCTGCCTACTGATTTCAGTGAATTTTCAATTGCTGGGAATATGATTTTATATAAATAAGAATAGCCTTCTGCAATACGGTAAAATTATATGCATTGCGTGTAAAAATTGTAATACAATTAAAATAATCTAAGTAAAAGAGTCCAATTTCTAAGCTTTCTTGGCTTGTACTATTTTCATTTTATTATGATTTCGGCATGTAATGTATATGATATTAGGTGGTCCAAAAATGCATTGCAAAATTTTTTTTTCACCCTAGAGGGCAAGCCCCCTCCCCCCCAAAGTTTCCATTTCCGGGCGAAAAAAATCCCTAATTTTTTTCATTCGAAATTCGAATATTAACACGTGCCACCGGGCACTTCAAAATCCCATTTTATTAACATGGGAAAATTTTGGATTTTCGAGAAATTGAACTCATACTTCAGGGTTTAATCGTAACGTGCCAAACTTTTCAGAGATTGAAGAGAAGTACCTATGAAATAAAAGTATACGAATAACTTTTATTTCTAACCCATCCTGACCCCCCCCCCCCCCCCTCCCACAGCGCCCCAAATATGACCAAAAAATCAAAAAACTACATTTTTACGTATTATTGTTACTTTTTAGCAATTTCCGTCGTCTTTTTCATACAAATAATTACTAATGGACAATTTGAATATTTCCCAGGACTTTTTGACCAATTTTTAACTGTTTGAGCAAATGTAACTTATTTAAACAATTATTTATTCCCAAAAAATGTAAAAAATAATTGTATTTTCTGATTGAAATGTAATAGTTTATCATTGTTTGGAGTAGTAATTTTTTTTTAAAACATTATGTAATTATTTAAACAATCAGTTATTGTTTATTCTCAAAATTTCTAAAAATTGATCCAGAGATGTCCAGTTTTTCCTCAAATTGGTATCCTATGCTACTTTTTGTTAAATAATTATTTAATTTTGATACATATCTTTCAATGTTTGATAAATTTATATTTGTTTAAACAATTTTGATTTGCTCAAGTAGTTTTTTTTCGATAACTTTAAAAAAATAATATAAATATAATTAATGTTCTGACTGTATAGTATATTTCGTTTAAACAATTACTTTTCCAAAAATATTTTTTAAATCGTATTTTCTAAATTAAACATAATATTGAATGATTTCGAAGAGCAATAAATTCTGCTAAAAACTTTATGCTAAACTTTATATTTATACAATTAATAATTGTTTTTTTTCAAATTCCCTTCAAATTAAGGTATGGATGGTTTACATCTTCTGTGGCGCAGTATTAAATAAATCATGAAAGTCATAATAAAATTTATATTATAAAAGTGTATTTATCATTGCTTTCTTCATATTTATCATATTTTTCATATTTTTCATGATTTAGATTGAGATTTAGATTATATTTCATTATAGCATTTTAAAGTTTTATGAATATCAATCTGACATACTGGAAGATACAAAAAATATATATTAAAATATATTTACGAAAATAATTCCATGTTTAATATTTTATATTATTGATCCACATTTTTTAATAGAAAACTGCTTGAACGAATGAAAATTGTTTAAACAATGACACGACGTTTTTAACAGAATTTAATACTCCTCGAAATCATTCAATATTATGTTTAATTAAGAAAATACGATTTTAAAAATATTGTTGAAAAAATAATTGTTTAAACAAATTATATTTATTTGAACAATTCAAAGTGGTTAAAATATTCTTTCTATACACTATACAGTCAGAAAAATAATTATATGTATTTTATTTCATTTTTCTAAAGTTATAAAAAAACTGCTTAAGCAAATCAAAATTGTTTAAGCAAATGGAAATTTTTTAAACATTAAAAGATATGTTTCATAATTATATAATTATTCAACAAAAAGTAGCATAGGATAGCAATTTGAGAAAAAACTGGACATCTCTGGGTCAATTTTTAGAAATGTCGAGAATAAACAATAAGTAATTGTTTAAATAATTACATAATGTTTTTAAAAAAATTACCACTCTAAACAATGACAAACTTTTACATTTAAATCAGAAAATAAAGAATATAAAAATTACATAACCTCTAAAACTTTGTTTTTGCAAATACTTTTAGTGCGTGAAAGTTCACTTTTATTTTTTGAGGTTATAGAAATAGAATGTTTAATTTAAATCTAAATCTAAAATGATATTACCTGCGACGCGCTAACGTTTTCCATAATTCGGTGGGTGGTATTTCTATAAACAGATATTATGAGAGAAAACGAATAAGAAAAAGTCAAACTTTGTTGCAAAATTTGAAACTAAACTAATCAAAAGAGTGTATAATTTTGAAACCGCAATGTTTGTGATATGTAAGTTTGTAAAATTTTAAAATTCATTAAATTTATTTTCGTGTTTACTTTAATAAAATATTGATTGAATCGATTGTATGTATTGTATATTAAAAAAATGTAGTTCGACAACTGACTAGTACGAACTGGTGTCGGACATGGTATCTGCCATATCTTTATTTCAGCTTTCTTAATTTGAGGGTTAAAAAGTAAAAAATAAGTTTTTTTCATTAAATGAACGAAAATAAAATACAATATTTCAACTTACCTGGAAAAATAACCTCAAATTTTAATTATTATAACTTTACAAATAATAAAGTTAACAAAAGAAGCATATACGTTAAATTTTCGATTGTGCATATAAACAAACTTCCTGTCACATCCTGAAAGTAGTTCCCTCGCCAACTTTACTTCATTCCTAAGTTTCACTAATCACTTTGCTCCAAGCTTGCAATTCTAATAGTCTTGTTTGTTTTGTACCACAAGTTTTATTTAATATATGCGTCACAAATATATTTCATTGAATGACAGTTATCTTTCACGAAGTGTTGCTTATTTCTATTTGGTCTATTTTTGTGAAGTCTGAAGTGAGTATTAATATGTTTTTATTAGGTATATAAATTGTTTTCATACTTTATATGGTGATGCCACGCGTGAGGTACAGTTTATAAACAGTTTTTTCTGGCAATTTACTTAGCACTCAAATCGTGAATTATAGTCTTCAAAATATATTTATGTGAAGATAAAAAAATTGTAATTAATAAAATGATGGTAAATTCAAATCAGAGTTGATCATACGTATGACCATAAGAAAAATAAGGAAAATTGTAAAAAGCAATTTGTTGAATAAAAATGGCCGTCCATAGGGACATTAAATTTCAGTGATCACAAATATTTTCGATGCGCTGAGATACTCGGTTCATAAATATAATTATTTAATAGTAGAATCAAATTGATAATTCGATTATAGGCTTTAAATTGCTTCAAAAATTATAATTTAGTAAAAAGAACAACAAATTATTTGTGTAGATACTAGCAGCTTCCAGTTACAAAACATTAAAAATTTGTACAGCTTGTTTAATTCAGTATCTGAATATTTATTTATTTCTATTGAAAGTCACAGATGTAAATCAAGTCTGATTATATGAAATAAAATTATCTTCATTTTGTAATATTTTTCACTACATTTTGAATCATTCAATTTTATACAATTTCTTATTTAATTGTTTTAAGGTTAAATTAGAGTTTGAATGTATTATTTGAAACGGGACGAATTAATGCATTTTTTGCATATAAGATTTCAAAAATTATTCTAATACATTTCAATTAAATCTGGAATTTTCAAGAAATAAGACACTTGTTAAAACCTTAAAGACGGTTTTTTATAATCTTGTTTTAATATCAGATTATCAATCATTTTTAATTGTTAAATGCAGCAAAAGCAATCCCAGATAGCAAAATGCCCGCCGATTGCAAGCGATCTGCCGGCCCGCGGTCCGATCGATCGGACCGACTTGCCGGCAGATATGCACCTTAATGTGCACACCATTGATGTCTATATGCCCGCCCGACAAGCGGGAGCGACGCTGTCCGGCGAACTGCATGCCTGACGGTCCGGTAAAATGCAGGCTGAGTGTGCGAGTAGATTAAAATTAAAAAAATCTTTTCTTATGTGAATAAAATAAAAATTTCCAAATATCACGAAAGGTAATGACGAGATTCTGCGTATAATAAGTCCAAGTTGAAAGAAAAATGTCAATATTATAAAAATATCTTTTTATAATATTGACATTTTTCTTTCAGCTTGAACTTTATATTATTACGCAGAATTTCATTACCTTTCGTGCTATTTGCTAATTTTGTCGATTTGAAGGACACCGACAGCAAAAAATTGCTAACAAATTTTTTGTTCCACACACAGCCAAAACAATACCAAAAACCGCAAACGATGAAAGGTATAACTCCGTTATACAAGTGGATTACTCCGTTTTCCAAGTGGATTACTCCATTTACAAGTGGATTACTTATTCTTCTATTTTATCTGGAACGAATAACAATTATTGTTTGCAAATCGCACACACATCCGAGCGAAAATTCACGGGTGTGAACGCCACACGAGATGGAACACGACAAGAACAGCTGATCCAAAACGCGCATGCGCGTTTTTGATCCCAAACTACTCGCACTATCAGCCTGCAGCGGTCGTGTAAATCGCAGGCCCGTCGTTCCTCGCCGATCGCAAGCCCGACGGGCATCTAATGTGCCGGACCGTTGCCTGCCGTTGTCCGCCTTTCGGTCGCATTCCGACTCTGCCGGCCTGTCGCGTGCATTTAGCAGGCACGCTGGTCTCCAGCCCGTCGGGCCGATCGCGTGCCGGCACGTATTGTTATCTGGGATATAGCTGAAATTTACAGTACGAAAAGGAAGGAAAAAAACCCAGAGAATTCCTCTCACATAACCTCAAAGTAGAAAATCCAATTAGTTCAATGAAGGCAATCGATGAGTGCACGGATTCACTTATGTCGAAACAACTTGTTATAATGATCGAATACTCCCGATATTTATTATTTTATTAACATTTTCTTCATAACTAACATCATTGACTCATTGTGACATTGTAATGTATAACTTCAAAATCAGATTCTTCAATGAAACAATAACATGCGACCAGTTCGCCGGTCTCTGAACAGCTGATCGAAATTTGCAGCGAAAGTTCTGCTTGGATAGAGTCTGCTGACGGGCATGTAATATGGTAATATATCTTATATGCCATGAGACTTTAGAAATGTTTCAGAAGATTCAACACATTCACCAGTTTTAAAATATAGAGGCGGTAAAATTTAAAATAGATTGAAATGAGAGATTGGTTATTTAAACGAAAACAATTTACTTGGTATCCATGGTTATTATTTTTTATCAAAAATCTTAAATAAATCCTGTAAAATGCTAAATATGTAAATACGATGAAGTTGTAACAATGACTATTACAAAAAATATATTATTGTGAGGTCAGCATATAGATTATAAAGCTCGGAACAATTTGTGCTGGAA
>CAKNXH010059922.1:51286-78734 GCA_932178445.1 Andricus quercusramuli | reverse complement strand
GGGGGGGGGGGGGGGTCAAGGTGTCGGCGATTCACTCATTATATTCTCTACAGGAGTTTTTTAAATTAATAAATATTATTTTGAGGTTGGATGTATAGTTAAGAGTTTTTTAAATTTGACTGGTTTGACGATTGTTAATATGGAAATTCGTTGGCACTTTTGTAGTTGAAAGCTGAGGCAGGCTTCGCGAGATGCGCCAGGGGTGGTTTTTCCAGGATTTTTTGCCATTATTGTGGGGCTTCAAACATATTTTAGCACCTTACAAATGTGACTGGTGTACTGATATTTAATTTCATAATTCGCTTGATGTTTTAGTTGAATGCAACTGAGATGGAAATCGTTTAATGTGGTAGGGGCGGGTTTTCGATTTTTCACTATTATTATGGGTTTAAAGATATAGTTTGGAGCCTGATAAAGGTGATATGCGCAATTAATTCTAATTTATATATTATTTGGCCATTTGTAGTTTTTAGGCAGCTGTGATGGGGTTCTTTAAATGTGCCAGATGTGTTTTCTGCATACGGGGTAGTTTTTGAGAGTTGACGTTCGTTGCACTTCATTAAAATAATAGGCCACATCAGGTTATAGATTACTGATTTTAAAATCACAATGAATAGCCACTAAATCGTATGACCTTTGGTCGGAACCAAAAACTGTTTTTGACATGATTTCCACTCATTATCTGTGAGACACTGTGATAAACAATTATATATAATGGCACGAAAATTTTACACAATCTTGAATGCATTTTTGCAAATACATTAGTTATTTTTTTGAGTTATTGTGGCCAATCACTATGTTTTTGCATAATTCACGAGGCTATTGATTGGCCACTAGGGTGGTCCAACAAATTTTTTGTTGAATTTTTATGAATGACGCCCAGAAATTTGTTCGAATTTACACAACAAAAAGTCCATTTTTTTAATAATATTTAGAGATGGCGCAAGCCCCATGTAGCTTAACACGTATTTCCCATAAGAAAAAAATACGTTTTTCTAAATTTTATTCAGAATCCTTAATATTAGGTAAATCGAGTTGAAACTCATTATTTCTCTTGACAATTAGCCATATAATACGAATAAAATATTACTTTTCGAAAATCACCCCCATAAGTTTATTTTACAGGGTCCCAAAGAAATCCCATACGTGAAAAAGTGGGTTTGGCGAGTTTTTGGCGCTAATTATAATTTCTGTGTTTTTATTTGAATGCCAATTGTTCCTAATACATGAAATAGATGGATGTGAGAAAATATAGAATGCATATGTCACGACCAATTGATTGCTTTGAAATTATTTTAAACAAGTGCTGATGACACATAAAATGATTGAACCCAGAATTAAATAGTTAAATAGTTATTCAGATAAAAAATGATCCGATTTTAACGGTTGAGTAACAATATTATATGTCATCAAAATCAATCAGAGTTACAGAATGCAACATTTTTTCAACTTCACAAAAACTTACTGAAATTTATTATTGTTATAGTATCCTCTTATTCGATTAGTCTTCAATTTTCGTATTGCTGTTATGTATTGTGAAATGAATTAAACAATAGAAACACTGAAATTTTGAAAATAACTATTCGATCCAGGTAGAAATCTAAATAAAATTTTACGTTTTCATTGAGTAATTCCCAAATTAAATTCATCATTATTTGGAATGATTGATTAGTTTTTCATTTCAGTATTTCAATGATTAAAGGAATGTTCGCTTAATTTAGTTATATTTTCTCGAGAACAAACTTTTGCTATAATACAGAGCTAATTAATTTTTCTTCTTGTGAGCAAGTAAATTGCTTTATGATACCTCATAATACTCACATCAATGGATTGTTATAATCGATTACACTTTCTTTGAATAAGCGGTATTTAAGCATGCCTTATCATCTTTGAACACTTTAACGCAAATAAACATCAATGATAATAAATAGGCTGTGACTGCATAGAGATAAATAAAAATATCCTTTCCATTAAAGTTACATTTTTAGATTATTTTTTGAAATTTTAAATAACATATGAATTATTGTTGATCTTACAAAATGCACGTTTGGTGACTGAAGTACCATCCTTCGTTTAAAGCTGATGCTAACGCCATAGGAATTCCGGAAACAGACACTAAGAAATCTCCAACCTGTTATAAAGTATAATTTAGTGTCAGTATTAAATATTTCATTTATGATTTGCCAAAATATTTAGCCATTGCTGAAAGCAGTTTTAAAGTTTTTGAACCTACTCTTCTTCAAAGATTATACTTTGAAGATTTCACATCTATATTTTCGAGGTGATTTTAGACAACAGAGTGTCTAGATTCACCAACAATATTTAGTCTATCTAGACTAAATATTTTTTGCTAGCTCATCAAATTTCTATGAACCTATAGACTTGGCCTTTAGACAACTGACAGAGCCAAACTGCACAGGACGGATTAATACTAATTTTTATCAGAGTTAGATGCCTTTTCACAGACTGCATCAGATATGGCAAACAAAATATTTCGTGCATTTCTCGCTAAGTTTTGGTTGATTCAATATAAATAATTATTTTATTAAACAAAGAAGATTTTTCTTGAGTGCAGAAGATGCTTCTCTTATTATCTTTTTGCTCGCAACCCCACATATTTATTATTTATTCGTAAGTTTTTGCAATTTTTCGGCTCTCTAAATTTTCAATGACAATTTTTTCATAAATTCAAATCAAAGATTTGATTCGAATTTTCCAGTCTGATAATTATTTTTAATTGTCCGGTTTTAAAAAATAGTGGCAAAATAGTATAATGCAAGTTATTGAATAATTAATCGAGGATTTAACTTTTTATGAAATTTGTTATCTGGGGCAAGAGTACCTAATCCGGATTGGGGGTCCAAATGCTGACCACTTTTGTTTTTACCGTGAATTGATATAATTATAAACCGAGTTTTATTAAATTTTCGTTGAATCTAAATTGTAGAAAGTCGCAGCACTATTATACGAGGTCTGTCTGGAAAGTATAAATGCTTGTGGTGTACCAGAAGTAAGCCTAAATTCTTGTCAATGGCGAAGATATCCTCTTCAAAATGCTTCCCGTTGGAAGCCACAACCTTCTTCCAGCGAGTCTCCTACTTTCAGAAGCACTCCTTAAAGTCAACTTTCAGAATATATAGAAGATGTTTCGTCGCATTATGTTTTATTTCCTCCGGAAACTTCTGAATGAGCTGCGATGAACTGACACGTGTGTTGTCATGGTTGTCTAACCTTTTGGAGCATATTCACGGTGCAGGCCGAAGAAAACAGAGAGCATTGCCTCGAGGTTGCTCCGACTCAGGCGCCCTTTCTTGGCTCTCAGGGATGCAGGTGTCCTCAACTGCGAAGACTGGGCCCTCGTCTCAGGGTCTTAACCACGAACCCATGACTGATCCCCAAAAGATCTTCTTGAACATTTCCGGGCTGTTTCTGATTGATTCAAGAATGTCCTGGGCGAGTTCCACTCGATAATCCTTATGGTCTTCCGGCAGCAACCACGGAACGAATTTTGCAGCGTAGTAGCTCATCTCCAAGTCTTAGCTAAAAATTTTCGATACAATAGTTTTTGGAAACCCAATGTCCTCCTATATATCTGTAACTATTAAAAGACGATCTACATTAATATACACTCGCACTCGTTTCACACTTTGAGATTTTTTGGCCATTTCGGGCCTGCCAGAGCTTAAACCGCTCTTTAATTTGAGTATCACTCATAAAACTCATCACCGTATACTTTTCGAATCCCAACAATAGTTTCCGCACATGAATGGTACAGTTTTTGACCAAACTCAATGCACACACTTTTTCGGTACATTTCGTCATCCTGAAATGCGAAGCGTACGTGATTAAACGTCCTCTCACCTGCGTAAACTAGTCGACTAAAAGATTCGCAGGTCCATATCACTTAGTTGGGGGCCTCACAGAGATCACCCCTAATTGGCAAATACCTCTTTTTTATAACAGCACAACTAGGTGCAAAAGGTCGGATACTTTCCGCACAAACCTCGTATGTATAGAACAGTAAATAATAGATATTAAATATTTTGATTCAAAATTAATATAACTTGGGCTTTCTATCGCAAGATAAGTTATGAAAAAAAGTTGATATTAAATATTGACCATCAAATCAACAGTGGAAAATTAATTAACAATCTTCATAGAAAGATCTATATAAACAGACTATACGTAGCTGTAATTTTTAATATAGTAATTGACAGTTATCAACTGTTTTTCAATTGTACAACGCGTTGATCCGATATCGAATCGAAAAATTATCCTTGAATATTTAGTTTGCCATCAATACGTTTATATTTTGCGACTTATTTTTTACGACAAGTGTCATGAAAATCGATTTTACATTTAAAAAAGATCAGGAACAGAGTCGCTGTTGCTAAAATATAAATGTAGAGTTCAACCAATTTCATAATTTTATTCAGCAGAAAGAAGAGAAACAGTTAATAATTGTGTCAAAATTTTCAGTAAATAAAAGTATTAGTTGAAGAAGAATAATAAGGGATTGTGAGCGATGCAAACGCAAGAACGCAAATTTTTACAAAACTTTAATTCTAAAAAAAATAAAAAACTAATATACAAAATTGAGATTACCTAGATCAAGCTTCTTTGAAATTTGTATTTCTTACTCTACAGTTCTACAATTCTCCTCATAATTGCAAGGTGGAGCTCGATTATATCTTTCTACCAGAAAATTTGTTATAATCGATCTGGAAATTTGCTTTCCTAATTAGTGGCCCTCCAGAGGTCCCATAAAGGCGGCTCACTCTGGAAAAGCATACATGTTCCGTCACCGGGGCCAACAATGGCCACCCTCATTGCGCATGTCGCAAATTTTTAAGTCCGACCACCAGATGGAAAATAAACTGAAAAATTTCTTTGAGAAGGATAGTGCAATTGTTATAAAATGTGACAAAACACTTTCTCTAAATGAATTCGTTAAACCCTTTTTTGGCTATTAGGTCCTCTGATGGGCATACAATAAGGAACAATTTTCAAACTTAAAAAAAATTGTTCAGTGTTTCATGTTAAACGCAAATAGCAAAAAAATGTCAATTATTGCAATTTTGTTTTCATATTCTTGTAAGAATCTTTTCGTTTATGCTCAGTATCAATTGAATTTAATTCAGAGGGGTATCTGCAAGAAAAACATGTCGACTTTTAAAGTAAATTGTTATAATAGTAGATTATGTACCTAGGCAGTAAAGTTGAACTGCATCCAAGTAAAAAAAACTTTATTGCCATGGTGTATAATATGATACTTTATCTGAAATATAGGAAAAATGAGCTCGAATTTATCTACCCGAGGAGTGGAAGTGAAATAGCGCTATTGTACCGCGTACGCACGCGGGTGGAGCGACGTTATAAGTCCAAAATCCACTTCGTAGTTTAGTGTATGTAGTTCTGAAATTAATTCTTCCCACTCTTTTCATTAATTTTTATTTCAATTTTCACTCACTTCTTTCAGCTTGCTGTCATTTTACTTGCCGCTCGTCAGGGTACAATGAAGTGCTATATTACTGCCTCTCCGCGGGCTAGTAAAGACCGCTTTTTTGCCTATTTCAGATAAAGACATTTTATTAACTTAAATAAATTTTATTAATAAATTGAATTTCGTTAAATTAAAATTTTATTAAAATTGTCAAAATTATGTATTTGTTTTGAAGGTGTATTTCTGCATTGAAGCTAGTTGCTACATCTTCTCATGCTACATCGGTAGTAATATTCACTGCTGAATTTTTGTCATCTAATGCCATTGCTTGATTTTACGGGTAAGATATATGTATAAAGAAATAATACACAGTGAGCATATGTCTTGAAATTATATTGACAGTTAATTTCACAGATGAATATTCATCATCCATTCATTAATTTTATGAACGAATTATCATCATTGCGCATTTGTTTGTGAAACTTGTCTATTAAATTAACAAATAATATTGAAAGATAGAAATTCAGCAGGAAACATTATATTCAAAATAATTTGAAGACAATTGAACGAAAAAACTCTTTCTCACTGTCTATGAATGCGTTACCACTGCATTTGTCGCAATAAATTGTTTATACAGTAAACAAATAATATCGAATGAAAAATTTTCACATCCCTGTATTACCTTGTCGATAAAAAGCAATCAGCTCAATGACGGAAATTTTCTTTTATGTATTAAATTTAAATGAAGCAAATTTATTCTCGCTTTTGGAAATTCCTAGAATATTCCTTCAAACAATCGTTTGATAGGAATTGCCATTTTTGTTTTAATTATAATTCGAACATACTATAAAAAATATCTAAAATTAAAATTTTGAATCGAACGACGCGAAATACGGGGTAAAATTTAAGTAGAAATTTCAGCTTTTAGAAATTCCTACAAGATTTCCTTGGACCATTTTTTAATAGATCTTGTCGCTTTTGATTTATTTATCAAAATTTATATGCAAAAATCGAAACTTCAAACTTTGCGCTAAAAGACGCGAGATACGCCAAAATTTTAAAAGAAAACATGAAGACGTTTTTGTTTTGTCCATAAAAAATGATATTTTTAAAAATTCCTATTCTCACCATAACAACTCGAGACACGGAAGAAAATCTGAAGAGATGATTTTATAACTTTATATTTCGTTCATATTGCAAGGTAGCTGAAAAAATACATATATACTTGGAAATGTTTGTCGAAAATCGAGCGCGAAGCTGGAATATGACTTTGTGAATGTGTACCTCAAAGCTTTCAGAGCTTTGAGCAATTTAATCTTTAACTATTCTCAATTACGTAAAAAACTTAGAATATGAAGATGCATAGAAAACTGAGATCTAAAAGAGATGTTTTTTGCTGAAGTTTCATTCAAGCATTCCAAGGGCGAATCGCGAGGCCAAAATATTTCCAAACGCGAAGTGGGCAAAATTTTTAGATGTGATTTGGCTAAGAATTTTTATAACACGGTATTGGAAAAAAATAAAATGTCATGTAGCATGTTATACCTACCGCAAATAAAAATTATTTAATTATTTTTTGATTGGGCCTTCGAGGGAAAACTACGTAGACCCCATTGAGGGACAAGTGAAGATCTCGACATGGGAAGTATCATTAGAGCATACAGAGAAAGATAAGCCAATAAAAAGCATTTGAAGAATTCTGCACGAAGGATCATAAATATGAGCTGAGACCCTTCATATTCCTTGAATAGCTTGAAAAGTTTGTTTACCTCGTAATAAAGTAGATTCAATTAAATTCGATTGATTATAATTGACAGATTAAGTAGTTATATTATAGTTTGAAAGTTTCTGAATAATTCGATGAACGATAATCGCTCTTTTAGTTTGAATATATACCGAACCATTTTTACATTCTCATATCAATTAGAAGGTATTCTAGTGGGTAATAGAATTAGAGATGTCCGAAAGACGTCTTCAGTACATCCCTAAGACGTCTTTTGGAACATGTCTTCTGGACATCCTAGGGATGCTCTTCAAACGTCTAATGTTATAGCACGAAAGATGTCTGGAGAACGCCCTGTGTCTTTAAGACGTCTTGAGGACATCTTTAGGACATTGGTCGTCTTAGAGACGTTGATTGGACTCACATTGGACGTCCTAGGAACTGGGATGTTCGTGGTTTTGGGCCCAGTGGGCAATATTGGTTTTATGTGTAAAATGACTTCCGCGGATTCCATCAAATGTCGACGTTTTAAGCCCTCTGTGTCAGAAAAAATGTTTTTTTACGTCGGTGTCTGTCGTCGTCGTCGTTGTCGTCGTTGTTGTCGTCTGTATACCGGATGACTTTTGAAAGACTACTCGGATTGCATTGTGCTTCGGCATACTTTTTAATGATGTAGAAATCAAAAACGAGTTCAATAGCCAAATATTCTGGATGAAAATTCAAAAAGTTAAAGCATTTTGAAAAATTTTAAGACCATTTTTCAAGATTCTATGAGTATTTTCTACGAATAGAAAATTATTAGAGTTATAAAGAATAATGGAAAATCAAAAATTGAATTTTGCGATCAAACTATGCAAGATACGGAAAAAGATTTAGTGAACCAAAAAAAGATCTACAAATATTTTCTTACTCACTTTTTGATAGGATGCGTAGTTTTTGTTTTCTTCGTGAAAAATAATATTAAAAATAAAAGAATTAAATTTTTGGACAAACGACAAAAGCTAAGAATAAAAAGTACATAGACAAAAGTATATCAATATCGAAAACTATATCAACATTAGCATGTTAAAAATTCTCGTATATTTACGGTGAATTTCTATAAACTTTCGCATATTTTCCTCAAATTTCCGATTTCATCTTCCTGAAATTTCGAATTCCATACATTGCTACATAATTTGTCCTAAAGGTTCATAACTTTTTAAAAATTTCTGTCAAAAATTTTTATTTTACATTTTTATTTTTGTCCACCATTTCGAGTATGCTATTTTGAATTCAATTTAATTTTGAGTTGATAGATAATCCTCAAGATTTCTAAAGAAATCATCAAGTCAAGCCTTCTTCGATTTTTTTTTTATATTAAGAAAATATGAGAGATAACAAAGTTTTCATATTTTTGCTTCTTGGTAGCTGTTTCACAGCATTTTAATTACAAAATGTGAACCTTTTTGAACATATTGGGAAAGTTCCTTGGACTTTTTAATTTCCCCATACTTTTTTTAAAAACTTCATAATGATTTTTAAAACTTCAGAATGATCTGACTTTACAAAATTTTAAAATGTTGTCATTCTCTTCGACGTATATTTATGATTGACTCCGATTATTCTTTAATATGTTTGTTTCTGATGAACACTGTTAGAAATTTCCTGAAATTTCAGTCAGTTTTCAATGACTTATGTCACTGAAATTTCATAAATTTGACTTTGAAAATTAATTTGAGGCCAAATTCATTGATTTTTAGTAACATGAAACTTAATTTTGAAGCAAAAGTTATTGAAATTTCATGAAGTTGACTCTGAAACCTGTTTCAATTACTTGTACATAAAAGATTATTGGTGGCTGAATAAATTTCACTGTGATTTACGCAAATTTTATGAACATGCATTGAAAACGAAGTAACTGTGGGGATTCACCACTAGGCGGCTACCACTTGCTGGCGCAAGTCTTCTCGCAGTTAAAGCTCAGGCTTGCGCCTTTAAATAAGGTGTCGAATCCCTTCCTCCCCAGAGCGTCTGTGGCAGTGTCCGTCCACATTCCCATACTGATGAGTCCATTGGCGGACCCGGAACGAAACGCACTCATTCCTTTTTATGGGCTGTGCGGGCAACTATATGCGTCTCACCGAGACGTGAAAGCCCTGCACCTCCGCCTATTTTATATACATATAACGCTAGTCGTTATGTAGTATTTTTTATTAAATTTAATAAACCTAAATGAAAATATGAAAAAAAAATTTAAATAATTCATGAAACTAAATTTAGAACCTTTGTATGATATATACATTGAATATCCATAGGCAGGGCCGGCGGAACGTATTTTTTTAGCGTGGGTAGTGATCGACCGGGGTTTAATGGGGGGTGGGGTGTTTCATAATTTTGAAAATAAATTAAGTATATCAGAACGCTCTAAAAAAAATGAACAGTGGTAATTAACGTGCTCATTTGTTATTTATTGTTAACATTTGACTACTTAAATTGCAAATTACGAACTATTTTTACAATTATTAAAATTACTATTTTATACATGCAGTGCAAACACTGAGGCTCGCTTGGAATTTTGAGAAATGAATTCATCCATAAGTTCTTCCAGGTCGAGTTTATCCACTGCATCTGGGTAAGAGTGCAAGATGGCAACATGATTCAATCTATTTTGCATCATTGTCGAGCGCAAGTAATTTTTGACTCGTCGCAAAACAGAAAAGCTTCTCTCATTGGAGCATGATGATCCCGGAATAGTCATAAGTAATTTTATGAAACGCAAATAATCAGGAACAAGTCCTGTATACACAATGTTCTTGAAGGTAAAACAAGTTCGACTAAAATGGATCCAAAGTCGGGTTTCATAGGAAATTTTTACATCATTCATAGGTTCAAAATCTGAAAGAATAAAAATCCCAGCTGATCCTTTTCGCGAGATATCGATATTTTAATATTTAAAATCTTATAATCACAATAAAAATAATTCAATTCATTGACCTTTCTGAATTTGGCGCTAAATTTTCGTTCCATCTTAAAATCAGATATTGGGATCCGATGCGCTGCGATACACCATCTGGTGGCAGAATTTGAAACCTTCAACTCCAGGTAGATTTTGACAGATCGCATGGGCAATCGCAGAAAAATACTGTTCATTCAAAAATAAACAATAGATAATGCTTCAAAATTGATTTAAAATCAAGGCAGAAGCTTATTTTGTTATTTAACAATTTCTATTATGGAATTTTCCCCGCGAAAAACAAAAAGCAAAGAGTTTTGCTGCGTGTTTGGCTGTTCGTCTACAGCGCGAAAATATGAAACGCTGCTATTTTTCCGTTTTCCTAAAGTCGGTGTATCACCTGTTACAATTAAAAATACGTTTGGAGAGCCCGAAAAGAGTGATCAGCGCATAGCTTGGAAAATGCATTAAGAATGGCTAAACCTACAACTGACACCATGGTAGTTTGTTCCTTATTGCACTTTAAAAGCGAAGATTTTTACTGTTCCGGCTCAAGTAAATATTCGTTAATATGCCAGATGAAATAAATTGAAGTATGTATAAATGATAATATTTTAAATTATTCATAAAAAACATAATAATTATATTCCATTTTTTATAATTATTCGTCAAGAACCTTAACCTCAAAAGAACAACATCTTGTTTTTAATTGATGATGACTGATTCCACTTCAAATCATGCAGAGAGGTCCAGGTTAGGGTTTCATAATAAATTTACCTTTGAAAATATAATTCGTCAATGAAAATAAAGAGATACTTATTTCTTACTTTAGCCGACAAAAAAATTATCTTACCAATTAGAAGCTAATGAAGTTAACCTTCCATTTTAATAAGTTGTTTAAAACTTCTACAAACAGTCCTTTTTTTTTAAAGGTTACATTCCATCGACTAAATATTTGCTTTGTTGATTATTGCTGCCTCTGCACTCGATGTCTTCGATTGCACTGTCGATTTTCTTCATTTTTGAAAAAAAATATCCTGAACATCCTGACCATTCCTGACGAGTCTGACGATTTCTGAAGAGATGCTAATTTACATCCCATCAGGTAGCTCATCGGCTAGGAGCGCAGGTAGGCAACCCAAAAGGATTAAAAATTGAAAATAATTTTTTTTTCAATGTTGCATATACAGATTTAAAAGTCAGAAATTCAGAATCTACGGGTTTAGACGATTTCAGATACCTAAAAATTTTTCTAAAAAATTTAAAATTAGATCAAATATAATGTATCTTGTAAAGAGCAAGAGATGCGTCAAAACGGACAAAATTTTCAGATTCACCTTCAGATTCATTCAATATATAAATATTATTAATTAATTATAAGTAAAAAGAGAATATGCATAAATAAATATAAATAAATAATACAAATAACCTGGGCAATATAAAAGGGATTAGGTTTTATGTCATTCCATTCTTGGACCCCTAATAAAAGGATTATCCTTCGAACCCAAGCTCTGACGATTTCTGAACATTTCTCACGGATTCTGACTTTTCCTGACGATTTTTGTCGAGAAACGTAACAAAAGTGGTCAGAAATGGTCAGAAGTCCTGAATTTTTTTCTGAAGATTCCTGACTTTTTTTTAGTAGGGAACATGTTTTCTATGTGCAAAAAGTACACGATCTCTAGAAAGATCACTTATTTTTCAGTAAATTATAGTATCATTCAATAAATTTTAAGTTTTGTTGTACTATATACAAATTTAATTCGATTGCTTTCAAAATTTGAATTCTAATCAACTTTATGATCTTCACATTTACCCTTTTTCCTAGCAGTTGACGCAAAAATTAAAAGTTTGGGTTTTCTGACAAAAAAAATTGTTCTTGTTGAAAAAATGGTTCACCTAAAAAAAACTTTTGTTTATTCTGACATCCTAAACTGGACCTCTCTGCATTATTTGAAATGGAATCAGTCTGATGAGGAACCTTCAGGATTTTTCATTTTTGAAATATTTGTAATAATTTGTAATGATTTTCGCACGTTACCTTGGCTTCTATTCAAAATCTACCTGGAATAGTGGCCATATTGAAATTATGGCGACGGTGGCGCACCCAAGAATTCAGATCCCAATAGAATCAGGGATTTTCTCTTCAACCGCCAGCTAACTTCACTTCGCTGAGTGATGAGGGGAAAACAATTGACCAAATGCTTGGGATTCGGTCCATTTTGCCCTATTTTGCTAGTATCTTCGTAAAATCTAATTTTTTCTATATAATTGTTTCTGAAAAATAGTTTTTACTTTTTAAGAACTATTTAATGAAAAATAAAATGATGATGATTATTATTATTATTCATTACGGAGATATTACAAAAATAAAATTTCATCTGCATTCGACAGTTTCATTGACCACACTGATGATAATGATGATTCTAATGATTCAAGTTTGGAACATATGGATGATTTTTCTGAAAGAAGAAAACTATTCTGAGGGTGACAGTATGAGCAAAAGGGGTATAATCTATCTAGCGTACATAGATTAATATTAGTATACACAGTTCTTCAAATAAAAGAGACTTATGGAAATGTCAAACTGTTATTCGAACTAATGAATATCAATAATATTCAGATAAAATTTGTTGCGGATTGCAAGATTCTCCTAATAAATGGCTAAAAAACTGCAACAGCAAATTTTCCTTGCCTATACTGTTTTATTTCACTAACAGATATCAGAAGCAACAAAAATAATGCGAATCAGTTAAGTGATGCCCATGCAAGTAAGTATGTTACCTCACGAATGGAATCACATGAAATTGAATACATATGGTGATCTGAAACGATTAAGATAAATTTTGTTTCACGGGAAGAAACAAAAAATACAGTAAAGACTGTCATAGTACAGAGTCATTCTTGCACGTGTTGAAGAGAGTTTGAAATATATCGACAATAACAATGGCCTAGGATTTTGGTCGGAGCAAAGTGGAGAATCAGTTCACCGAGAGTTCTTGAAGTTCTGGGACCGTTATAAACAAATTCCTTAAATGATGCATCTTATTCATCAAGACTACTCAAAGCAGTGACTGATTTCTCATCACTCCATATCTGAGTACAATATTTTTAGGAATTTTAGTGAAATATTGACGAATTGATAAAAGACTGAAAAAATATCTAAAAACAAAAAAAAAATCAAATGGGGTCATATAACCAGTACGTCCTCGTCGCTGGTCCTGGGTTGAGCTAAACGTGGTTCTTATTCACCATTTTCTATCGTTTGAATATGTAGAATTTTCTCACTAAGACTAATCTCACTTTTGCATCATTCAAATTGATAAAATGTCGATATCACGCGAAAAGGATTAGCTGGGATTTTGATTCTTCCAGATTTTGAACCTATAAATGATGAAGAAACTTCATATGAAACCCGATTTTGGATCCATTTTAGTCAAACTTCTTTCAAGAACTTCCTTCAAGAACATTGTGTACACCAATCACTTTCGCGCATGAGTTTCATAATTTTCAGAGCCATTTCTCTATCACTAGCTAATCTGAGCTCATCAAAATCTCCCTTATAGAATGTAATAATTTTCTGCAAGTCAACCGTTTCACCGATGACAAATCTTTCCAATGTTTTAAAAAACGTGATTGAATCAGTATCAAGTCTACTTTTCAATGAACATATGACTTGATCAAACACTTCACAATACAACTTTCGATAATAATCTTCTGGAGTCTTAAAATTATGATTTTCAAAATTTCCGTTGTCGATTCGCTTTGATACTTTGCGGTTTCGTGGCAAAGTCGGTTCGTCAATGTCAAATTCTGCGATCAAGTTGTTGCTGTTCTGCCATATTGTTTTAAACTTTCAATTCCGAGAGGAATCTAACGCAAATGTCACGGCTTCAATTTTTCGACATGAATCTACTACGCCAAGATCAGATTTTTGTAGATCTTTGTTCAAAATTTCGATTCTGTCAAAGATTTCAACCATTGTAATCAAAAAGAATAAAAACTCAAATGATTCCATGCGTTGTAGAAATCCTGAGGCTTTGGCAACGATGTGCATACCGTTACACTCCATGATGATATGATGCACATGGCGCAACTTGCTGATTGGTTGCTTTTGAATCGTTGCGTCTGATTGGTTGCTTTTTTGCATTAAAAGCGAACTCTGGGAATCCCAGTGTACATACTTTTTCTTCTCATTCTTCTTCGTTCGCGCTGTAATCGTTGTTCACCACTTATAAAACTGCGCATTTCTGCGTAAGCGATTCGATGCACACCCGCCCGCGTATTATGAAAATCGAATATAACAATTTACAAAAAAAACAGTAAAATTTTCTGATTTTTTACTGAAATTTAAGCGTGGGTGATTACCCACCTTAAAATTTTTAGGGTGGGTAGTACTACCCACCATAACCACGTCTTCCGCCGGCCCTGTCCATAGGATATTCATGAATATTTACAAAAAATTCAATGCACTATCTCTTAAAATAGTTTCAAAACTTACATTGAAATTTCAATAAGGCTATTCAAATTTCATTTTTTCATGAAATTTCAATGAGTTTTTCACAAACCGTAGTGTAGAAAGCTTCACTAACATTTCCATGAAATTTCATGAACTTACTTCTAACAGTGAAGGCCCATAGATGAGGCAGAAACGTCAATAAAAAGGAATTTTGACTCGATTTCTTTTTTAAATTTTTTCTAAATGGATATCGTAAGACCGAAACCAAAATATGAAAACTGTTTTCTCTCATATTTTTTAAAATAATTTCGCAGACAAATGTCTTATCCCGTGAGCTAATGTTCTAAAAACACGCCCATCCTCGCTTCCTGCTTTGGGAATCAAACCCGTGCCAGCGTGGCTACCAAGGCAAAGACAAGGCTCCAGTGTTGGAACGTAAGACAATCACGATACCATTTAAGCCGCTATGACTCCCTCATTTCAAAAATGTCGATGCTCTTTAGCGCTTCAAGAAGAATTGCCCACACATCACAACCTGAATAGAATGTATAATATTTTTAAAATTATTTATTCAAAAAGTTGCATTTCTTTTCGATCATTTTCCCCTAATGAAAATAATAAAAAAGCAACGAGTGAGGCGCATTAAATTACATATTTTGTAGTAACTTTCTGCGAAAAACTTTAAGACAATTTTTGGCGATGTAAGCCCCCTCACTAAATAATGCTAAGCACCATAAATGGGATCTATTCTTATGCGGGAGCTTATTTTACTTAATTTTACTGTGAAATTTGAACTTTTACATTCTCATCGTTTATGACGGAAGGTATTAGATTCTTGCGAATTTGCACCTATCCAATTTTCGTCAACTGTCAACGTCTTGAGACCTCCGAAGTCATAGGAAACTATTTTTAGTCGAATACGCTGAGCAAAAAGAAGACTTACGTGCTTATATTTTTTTGTTTTCCATGTTCCGTCGTAACTTTTAATATAATTGACATGGCGGAATGCATTTTTTTTAATGCAGATAATTATAGCCAAAGCGATCTACAACCACGAGATCGTTTTACTGATAATGGATTTTTCTACCTGTATTGAATATCTCGGTCAATTAGTGACTAATTTGCACGAAACATTATAGAATTAATTAAAAATAGAAATGCAGAAAGAGACATTCTAGGGGCGAGAAGGTAGCGTTTTTTGTTAAGGAGGCCATATCTGAAAAAATAGCACAGAGTAAGATCACACCCTTGCCCCTTATCCAGCAGCCCTGCTCTTCATTATGCCTATTTTAAACAACCCGTGATGTAAAAAGGGGACATGCTTTTGAAAGTGGCTATATGTATTGAAAAAAGTGTAGTCGTGAGTGAAAAACACCTCCAACCATTTTAGTGTGATTCGTGTTTTGTTGAAAAGACTGTAACTCTTAATAGAATTGACATAATTGGCATACATTTTTTATAATGCAAATCATGATAGCCTGAGTGACATAGGTGTATTAAGATTTGCACCTGTGAATAACAGCCACTCAAAACCACGAACATGTTGCAGCGAAAATCGTTTTCTTTCTACTTAAATTTGATATCTTGATTTATTATTGACTGATTTGCAGGAAAAAATCCAGAACAAATGAAAAATCTGTAAACAATAGTTTGTATGCGTGAAACTTAGGGAGAAATTGTATATTCCTTTTGATATGTGCTGCAGTGAAGTTACGAAAAGTGATATTTATGAGACCTTCACAGTAAAAACTCTGGGATAAATTTTGTTGCAGCTAATTTCAAGTTTAAAAAAGAAGAAGGTTCTAGGAATCTAGAAGGTAGTATTTTTGTTGAAGGGGCATACAAGAAAAAGGGTAGGCGTGAGTGGAAACACAACTCTACACCTTTCTCAAAAGTTCAGTTCAAAGTTGTTAATTTTGTTAAATAATGAAAATATTCAAAAAATGCCTCCAAAAAATTCAGTTTCATAAAAACATAATTATATTCAATTTAAAATTTGTTACCTGATGTATCAGATTATTTTAAAATTACTATAAGGTAATTGGTATAATTAAACGAAAAAGGAGGAAATAATTACAGATTTTAATTTGATACTAATCGAAATGAAGAAAAATTATGAAGAACTCAAAAGTTATATATTCAACTTAAGGTTTAGAATTGTTAGAAAAATATTTCAAATCATGAAAATAATAAACAAAATATAATATGATTTTTTCAGTTGCATTTGGGATGATCATACTTTTGACGGAAAATTAATAAAGCTTACCGTACAGACAGAGCAGTAGGATAAAAATGAAAAGGATAACAAAAGCAAAGTAAAAGAGAGCCTCGTAAATGATGCAGACAGTGATAAAAAAACTTGAGGAAGAAATATAGAAAGGAATAAAAGAAAATTAGTGAACTCTTGAAATTAATTATGCAATTTTGCAATTTGTATACGCAATTATAAATTATAACAGTAAAAGTAAAATACATACAAGTAATTATAAATCGAAAAGCACTCATATTTATTCTACACTTGTGTATTTATGCACTGAAAGTTAGGAAATAAAAAATTATTTTAATAAAATGTTGAATACGCTAGGCATCAGAAAGTCACTCTTATATAGAAAACAAGATTTTTTACATTATTAGTATAGTTTTCTTCTCTAAAAAAAACAGGTGTGTCACGAAAACATCGAAAGCATTGCTGTCGCTTTTCCTCAATGCCAATTGGGTAATTTTAGAAACTCGAAGGGAAGAATGTTGCCAAAATTCACACAGATAATAAAGAATTTCAGTTTCAGTTGGAGGGCTTGTGTTCATAATAAGCCTGACGAAAATTGAAGGTTAACTAACGTCAAATTTTATTATTTAACCGAAGCGAGACATATTTATCAGAATTAAAATTTGTATTTGACATGAGCAGAAGTAACTTTATTGTCAAATACCAATCAAAAGTGGTATTTTTGCAACAGGTGATAAATTAACAATTTTCAATGTTTTCATATTCAAATTGAAATAATTAGTTTTGAAAACCAAAACTTACTCAAAAAGATCAATTTTGAAGACAACAAATTTAATAATTTTTCAACCAAAAAAAGAGAATTTTCAACAAAATAGTTCAATTTTTAAGCAAAGAGATTAATTTTTAAATAAGATAATGAATCTTGAACGAAAAAATGAATTTTCATGTCAATAGATTCAATTTTGTACACAAAATGGAATAGTTAAGATTTTAGCTCAAAAATATTTTTTTTCAATAGAAAAAAAAACTAATTTTCAATCAAAGAAATTAATTTTCACCCAAAAAGGTTATTTTTCAACCTAAAAAAATCAATTAAAAGAACATACATTTTTAACCCAATTTTAAACTTTTAAAGGAATTTTCAAACTAATAATTAAATTCTAAACCAAAGAAATACATTTTCTACCAAGAAGGTAAATTATTCATTAAGAGGATTAATATTCTACTAAAAAAGACAATGTCTCAACAAAATACAGAAATTTTCAACCAAATAGCTGGATTTTCAACTGAAGAAGACAAATGTTAAACCAAACATGGAATAGCTAAATTTTCAGTGAAAAAGATTCATTTTCAACAAAATAGTTACATTTTTGAGGAAAGTAATTAATTTTTAACCTTATAGTTGAATTGTCAATTAAACATATAAGTTTTCAATCAAGAAGATCAAATGTCTATAAAAAAAGACAAATTTTCGACAAGATATGAAATGGTTGAATTTTCAGTTAAAAAATTAATTATCAATAAAAAAACTAATTTTCAATTAAGGAAATGAATCTTCAACCGAAAAGATCAAGTTTCAATAAAAAAAATTGACTTTTAACAAAATACATGAATTTTTAACCAAATTTTGATTCTTTCAAAGAAATATTCAAACAAATAGTTTAATTTTTCACCAAAAAAATAAATTTTCAACCAAAAAGGGTGAATTAGTCACTAACAATATTAATATTCTAAAACAAAAGATAAAGTTTCAACAAAATACAGAAATTTTCAAACAAACAAGCTGAATTTTCAACTGAAAAAAATAAATATACATCCAAGCATGGAACAGTTAAATTTTTAGTTAAGAAAATTATTTTAGAACAACAAAAAATTTTCAACAAAATAGTTGAATTTTAAACAAGAAAAAAGTTTTTTCAACTAAAATAATATGAATCATCAACCAAAAAAATTCATTTTTATCAAAGTACTTTCACTTTTAACTAATTACTTGAACTTTGAACCAAAAAAAGTTTTTCCTCTGAAGTGTAAACTTTTAAAGTGAAATTTATCATATTGCAGGATCTAGGCATAAAGAGAATCTCAAATCGTTAATTTTGTTAATGACAAAAGTAATATGCTAATTTTAAAGAATTTCAAGTAAATGAGAAAAAAACTTTTATTCATATTGAATTCACTGGAATTTTCTCGCTATGATAAAGAAACTTTTGAAATTTATATAGAACTTTCTCAAATCATATAAGATTTTTGGTAAAATCTACAAAAAAATGTTGGAAATTGAACCGAGATTTTTTCTAAAGAAAGGGTAATAAGTGCGCGCATAGCACGATGCCCAGCGTAATAGACCTTTTTTCAATCATTTTGTAAGGAACCTATTTGTTTCGAAAGAATTTTCTATTTATATTTTTCTTTGGAACACTCTGCCGTGGTCTCAAAAGACAGGTTCGTTAGGCAACCTTCCACTACTACTATTCATGGTTTTAGCCATCAATTACAGCTAATAAAGATTATTGAAAAATAAGTAATAAAGTAATAAATATTAAAATAATAATGAAGACTTATATTAGTACTTTGATAATATTTGAAGAAGTTGTCCTTGGCGTAAGTGCAGAAAGTAAAAAATAAATAAATAAAATGCATTCAATATATAATATAATTCAACATATTATAAAGTATTTAGTGTTCCGGACATACCTTAATCGAGTGCGAAGAACACATATCTTAACTTGAAATTACGTTGATATAAAAAAATTCAGTTAGTAGGTACACTTTGAACTGGAAACTTTTTTTTTTAATTGCGACGGCTTGAATGAAATGAATGAAATGGTTCAGTTTATGTTCATACATTTTTTTAAATTAATTATCGATTCATAACTTGAATTCATAATTTAAAAAATAAACTTCAAATAAAATGAATTTGTAAAATATTAATAATAATAGTGTATAGTCTTGGAAGCTTATATAGCATTTTTGCAAACTTGAGGTTTATGTAATATTAGTATAGCATTGAAGCTCAAAAAATAAACTGAAGGGAAGAAGTAATGAGAGTCTGGAAAACAGGATATTAAACAAATTTTCAACAAAACTTTATTATAACAATGATTTTTTCTAATTTTCATATATATTTTGTGATTAAATGTCGTTCCTGCATTAACGCAAAGCAGTTTTACCAAAAAGACAAAAAGTTTGTACCGTAAATAACACTATTCCCCAATTTCTTTATTAAATTCGTTTGTAACAATTAAGTGGATCAATAAACAAATTATTTGTCTTCTGTAATTTGACATGCATTGATTTAAGATGATTTAAAGTTTAGTTAAGCTGTTATTGCAGCATGAAAAATTGGTGTATGGGAAATCTCACTTTTTTCATACATTGAATGAGAATATTATAATTAAAAAAAAAGAAGTAGACAACAATTTCGAAGTTACGATTCTTGAGAATTTAATGCACTTTAATTTTAGAGAAAAGAATTGAAGATCGGACCAAAATTGAAGGCTCTGGACACTTTTGAAAGAAAAAAGTGCATTTTTTCCCACTAGACTGTGCCTCGGTTCTCGCGGAGCATCGCTTAACATTGGTTAATGCCGTTAATATGAATATTAAATCACACAAAAAAATAATTTCTCTAATTATAACACAATTTTTTCACTTTACACATAACTTTGATTCTCGTATCACCAAATCACAACCTACCACTAAGTTGAAAAGTATTACGTTGATAGGTGACCACATCAGGTTTCTTTTCTTTAAAATTACAAAAATAACGAGTAAGTTAAAAAAAAAACCTGTTAGGCCAATTAAACTTAGTAAAGGACTTGCCACTTTAAAATAAATTTTATTTTCCATGTTATTATTCGCGCAAATTTGAATGCTCAATGGCAAAACTCCAATGTAGCTCGGCCCTTATATGGGTTACGGGAAGGGCAAACCCACCCCGCGAAGTACTCCCATCATAAACAGCATGCGCAAAAGAAGATGATGATCTGCAACAGGTACGCTAGCCACGCTATAGTGGACGTTTCGGGGGTACCCTCAATCAACAAAGACACTATCTCAGGACTCTCCTAACCGTTCTTCTTCTCCTTCTTGCTTGTGGCTTCTTATAGCGCCGAAACGTAAACATCGCAACTCCGCTGACCTTGCAAGCGCCTCTCTCTTGCATCCTTGGACCTCCTTGTACTGTATCTCGGGAACCACTATAGCGGGACTCTAGTACTTAGATACTCTTGACGAGTGCATCAAGGAGCGAATTCAACGCTAATATTGTTGAAGTGATACTTACAGAATAACTCCATGGAAAATTGCATCTTTCGAAAGCACTCAGCAGAAAGTTGACATCTGGTCTAAATTTGAATCAACGCGAAAAAGACGTCACACAGTGGTGCAAAAAAATGAATGTAGACTTATTAATATTCAGAAGCGATTTCTCAACCGATTTGAACGTTTTTTGTTTCAAGTTAAAGCCAATAAAATTCTGCATAAAATTGACATGGCCAATGTTGAAAAAAATCTTTTTATTTAATAATAATGTAGTTATTGATCTAAATTGATTTCGACACGCTTTTTATATGATAATAATAATAAACTTTTTTTCAATTTAGAATAGAACCGGTTTTCGAGAAACACTTGGATTCAATCCGTGATATTTAGAATCAGTGAAGCAAACATCCAGAAAAGTTGTTTGGAAGCTTAGCAATCGTTAAAAAACGAATTGAATTTGTCATGAACAAATAAGTGAATGAAAATGCGTTCATGGTGATTTGCAGTGATTTGTCAACTAATTCGCTCAAAATTTGAAGAATTTATGGACAAAAACTGCCTTTTAATTAAATTCATGAAACGTTATGAATAATTTGTTATTTTATAAACAAATTTTATAAGCAATTATCCACGGCAGGTATTTCTGATGAAATAAATCCAATCTTTTGTACTAAAGCTCCAAAAAATATACGAAAATGTCACTTACTTGACAGATTTAGTCATCCAACAACAATTGAGCCGCTGATAATAAAAAGTGGAAATATCTCGAAGGTGAGTAAAACGCACCCATAGAAAAGTGCCTGGAAAAAATGGATATAATTTCACGTCTCTAAAAAGCAGTAATAGAACATTGGCGGTAAGAAGTAGACAATGGTACTTGGGCCGTGAGAAACACGAATAGAAGAACTCGGCAGTAAAAAGTGGACACGCGCGTGTATTATTATTGTGTCCACTTCTTACTGCCGAGTTTCTCTATTCCTGTTTCTTACGGCCCAAGTACCGTTGTGTACTTCTTACCGCCAATGTTCTATTACTGCTTTTTACAGACGTGGAATTATATCAAATTTTTTTCAGGCACTTTCCTACAGCTGCGTTTTACTCAATTACGAGATATTCCCACTTTTTATTATCAGCGGCTCAATTGATGATTGTTTAAGCAAATTTAATTAATAAACGCACTGTCTGGCTGTTGTTAGAGGTAAAAACTTTGTTTTGTCAATGTAATAAACTATAAATAACTGATTACTAAATCTTCAGGAAGCTTAGGTGAAAATCAACAATTTTAATTTTTTATAACAATTGTTCAAATAATTTTAATCATCTCAGGCATTCCTAAAGAAAAAATTGCGTTTCTCAAAGTTAATAGCATTCTGTTAATTAGTAAAAGCTCTGTGCTATCAATTGAGAACAATATTGATGATTGCTTGAACAAACTTAACTAATCAATACATTTTTTGGCTATTCCTAAAGGTGAAAACTTGGTTTTTTAACGTTTCGTTGTTATCATTGTTCTGAGATTATACCTCTCAGGTGCCAGGCATACCTATCGCACAGTAAATTAAGTCCTTCTTTGTTGATCACGCAAAGTGATCCTCACCCACTCTGTCATTTGACAGCCTCCCTAGCAGACCGCAGAGAGGAGACATCTAGGGTGAACGGAACGAGGGATTGACTTCTCGCTCCCGACCTGCGCAGGTAGGCACTAATACATTACCTGCTGAGAGGAGCGAACGTCCCTTCCACTGCACGGCCTACGGATCTATAATCTGTTCCCCGAGAGAAGGACCTGAAGAACGACCAATTTTGGGTTTCTTCGCGCAGCCCATTGTTAAATGTTTTGATGAAGGCGGTATTTCTTGACATGTTTCAGACAATCCGAAGTGAAGTCCTTCAACTTCATGAAAAACTCTTGTCTTGATTGATTTACGACACTGGTCGACAGTGTGTTTTTTCAGTTATATATGTTTCGGTGCCCTTACCGCAGCAGGGGCTTTTTCTCACAGTCAGGTCAAAGGAAGGAAATTTAAATACTGTAAATTTTGCAATTAGCGATTTGAAAATAATATAATCAGCATCTACGAATTTTTCCGATTCCAATGATATATCACTTGCTTCGAAAAGTTGAAGATTTGAAGAAGTTGACTTGAAGAAACTTAAGCTCAATAATTAATTTAACATTGATTAGTTCACCAATTTTCAACCTTTATGGACAAATTACATGTCGTTGGAATCGGAATAATGTGCACATTCTGAATATATTACTATCAAGCCAGTTATTGGAGAATTATTAATTTTTAACTTTTTAATTTTTGTCCCTTTTCCAAAAAAAGTCAAGTGGCTACCGTTGTCCCCTGTAACTCGAGATTTGAACGCGGTGAGGTCCTCTTCTTTTACGGCTAACATCTGGTAAAAGTCTTTCAAAACATTTGACAAAGGAACCCAAAGAAAACAGTATATGTCCTCTTCTACTGCTCCTTCTCGTGTAATGTCCAGCCCTAATCTCCCCCACCCTTTTCATTTTTCACACAATTCTGGAGGTAGTCTTTAGACTCTGTAGAGCATTAACCTATTATCTATTAGTTTCATTTGTAATGTTTTAGAGCATTAAATCAAGAAATTGAGATACACTTTTTACAGAGACAAGACGTTTCACCAACTGCGAAATGAAAAGCCGTTGAAAATCTTTCACGAAGGCCTTCAAAAATGGTGTGTACCAGTTTCAATGAAAACGCTGGTCAACAAAATGTGACCTTTGTGCCCACAGAATGATATATGTCATTTCCAGAGTAGTTTTTCGTGCTGAATCCGAATCTGGCCTAGATTTCTCTCCAGCACGTCAGGTTTTCGAGATTTTTTCAATCAACTCTTTTTTTCAAATCGCAAATCATGAGATAAAATGTTGTAAAAATTTTTGCAGTGAAAAGCAATATATGATTTTTATTCATTTTTTAATGTCGAATACAACGCGAAAAAAAGTGTTTCTACAGAAAACTGCATATCTTGCTAAAAAAATTTTTTCTACCATTCCTGGTGTAATTCTCTTCGTTTTTCAATGTCGAAGAAATGAAAAAAATTCAGGGTTCAGACAATAACCGTTCAAAAGATACATGGCAGAGAAGTTGTCTCTTTCTACAGAGTTGCCGGTTTGACGGCTTACACGTACTTGAAGCGAATCATTTACTGTGTCTAGTATTTTATTGCACCACAATCTTCAATATCTGAAAAATATCTCGGCAACCTGACGTGCTGGAGAGAAATGGAGACCAGATTCGGATTCAGCACAAAAAATGGCTTGAACGCATGTCAGGGTAACATCGTATACCTGACGGCCTGGCGAAACTTTTCTATTGTCCGGCGCTCCGCCTCGAACAAACTCCAACTCGAAGCTCGACGAGTAGTCCAGCGAGTAGTCCAGGCATCTGGTATTTTTGTTCACGAAAAATCCCCAAATGGAATGTTTTCAATGAGAAAGTTGTGTTGAGGGGTCCCTTTTCAACATACCGAAATGCTAGAGCAGATCAATTGCCAAACCGGTTTTTTTTTTCGAAAACAGTTCCAAAAGTTACTTTTGCATGGACGAATAATCCCTATTGCATTTTAGAGCAAAATGTTCAACAGAAAAAATAAAGAGGAAAAAATTATGACAAAATTTTGTTGGAAAAATAATCCTCTATCTTTCATAGGTTTCGAGTTAGGATATATTGAAAACCCCCCATTTTTTTAGATTTTTAGTGAAAAATCACGAAGTTTCAAAAAACACTGTATACCTTTGCATCTAATTACTACGTGAAAAAGTGTTCCACAGGTAGAGGAAAGTAGACTCAATTTGCTGTGATTTCAGGAAAAGAACAATGTCCTACCTATAATAGGTCATAAGCTATGACCCCTCAAAGTTGGCCACTTTTGACTGTTTTTACGGGCAAGAAAGTGGAGTTTAGTTTTTTCAAAATAAATCGAGTCAGGTTCACTTTGCATTGATGATGCCAGAGGATGGAATAGAGTCTATGCAATTTTGCGTTGATCTAAAAAAAAAGTCTTTTATAGACCTATTATTTTGGGAATCGCAAGGTTTAAAAAATTTCATTTTTTTCTGTGGATCC
This sequence comes from Andricus quercusramuli, assembly GCA_932178445.1. Taxonomy (NCBI): domain Eukaryota; kingdom Metazoa; phylum Arthropoda; class Insecta; order Hymenoptera; family Cynipidae; genus Andricus; species Andricus quercusramuli. The sequence continues at coordinate 53,587 of CAKNXH010059922.1, read as the reverse complement.
TACGACAAAGTTTACACAGAAAAAATGAAAGTGAAGTTAATTTAGAGTAATTACAAAAAAAAACTGTCCAGGCCTAATAGGTCACGCGATATGACATTGGAAATTGCGCTCTTCCTGCATAGAGGCACCTGAGCGTATCGTAAAGTAGAACTACCCTCATATTTCAAAGTTTTTGTCCCAAATATGTGTATAAATTTCATTTATCATGTATAAAAGGTATTTTGCCATGGATAAATAAATAATTGTTCGTAACAAAAGCTTGCTATTACCACTTGTGATTACTTTTTGGCCCTTTTTTAGTACTTTTGTAGCAAGAAAGTGATTCTAATTGATTGAAAATTTGCGATATGTTTCTTTATCCATGAAAAAATATTTTGTATTAATAATTGCGTATAACAAAATCTTGACATAGGCACACATAAACAATAAATACCATGAAGATAAATAATGTAAACATTCTATAAAGTTTGAAGCAGAACACCCACCGTTATCTGCACATTATCAGCATATTCATCCTCTATCGTAACACGTAAGTTCGCCAGATCATATAAACTCTTCATTAATCTTATCAATTTCTAACTCACGTCTAGATTGCGAAGTTTATGCTAAAGCAGAATGTGATATTTTATAGTTATGAAGGCCCTAGTGAAGTCAAAAAAAAACATCTCGTACAGAGATGTCTTCCTTTCTTTTGCACGAACGCATTTTGCTTTGCTCCGGTTATTTTCTCTATTTGATTTCGAAAAAGTTGCCGAGTGCATAAAGTGCTTCCAGATGGAGAAACTATTAGTTTTTAAATTTTGTACAATAATAATTTTTACGAGAGTTCGATGGCAAGCTAGAATATAGTCGAAAAATGAGTCTTTTTCATATCAATTATAAATATACTCCAAACTTAATAATTGCTATTTGGAGTTGGAAAGACGAATATTTTCAAACAAAAAATTGAAGATAGGGAATGGGGATATACTTCCGAAAAGGTCCCTCAAGATTATTGACTTGCTACTTGGCCTAGGGTTTCCTTTTAGACCCTAGCTGAACGCACTGAAAGGATTTTTAGCGCAGATCAATATATATTACGTTGAATTTAAGTTAAATTAAGTTGAAATTTAATTAAATTCAAGTTGAATCGCCCACCTCCGTCTCATGTTTCCATTCCCGTCCTGCCCTCCACCTTCTCAAGCCTTTTTTCCGTCCCTTCCTTCTACACACTAATATCCCCTTCCATCTGCTTTATTTCAACTTCTTTTTTTTCCTTTCCCTCTTCAAGCCCTCTACTCTCTTAATAATAAATTTCCCTCTCTTTATAAATAAAATAAGATTAGTAATTTGACTTTTTTTTTTAAATTAGTTCTCCTTTAAATCTCGAAAAATATTCATTTTTTAAAAAAATGTTGTTTACAAAAGTCGTCCTCCCTGCATACTCTGTCAGGAAAAATAGAGTTCTGCGTGACGGTAGAGGGTGCTTTTCATAAATTTACTGTGCTCGGCAAGCCTAGTACTCTCTAAAACCTCTGTGACGAAAAATTGCGCATTACACGAGTCTGAGGAGAGGGAGTGCACGCAGAAGATAAAATAGAGTACGAAGGGAGCTTGGAGGAAGCTCGGAGCGATATCGATAAAAACTCAATTACTATATGAAATATATCCATTACAAAATTGTTTAAACCCTTCTTCAGATTAACCAACGAATAAAATAGTGGGTTTTCGGGAGAAAAAAAAAACAAATAATCAAGTTAAACACGATTTTATTCCGACTCCTTATTATTTATTGGCATCCCTGGCGGACCGGCCGAACGCAAACATTACGCTACAGCGTAACGGTAAAGTAATGGTAAAGTAATGCTAAAGTAATATGGCATTATAATTAATAAAGGAAACAAAATTAATATGTAAATTGTTGCAATTATAATAAAACGTTAAAATTTACATTAAATGGTCATGCCGTAATTGCAACAAGTTGCTTTCTCAGCGTTAAAAAATAAAAAAACAAAGTGGCTGTCATTCAAGTCGGGTCCCTGCAGACTGGCAACCCACTTAAAGCCACGTTAGCGGGTTGCCAATATGCAGGGGCCCGACTGCAATGACGGTCACTATGTTTTTTTATTTTTTAATGCTGCAAAAGCAACTTGTTGCAATTGCGGCATGACCGTTGAACGTAAATTTCAACGTTTTATTATAATTGCAACAGTTTACATATTAATTTTGTTTCCTTTATTAATTATAATGCCATATTACTTTACCATTACTTTAGCATTACTTTACCGTTACGCTGTAGCGTAATGTTTGCGTTCGGCCGGT
>CAKNXH010059922.1:29450-46286 GCA_932178445.1 Andricus quercusramuli | reverse complement strand
TAAAAAGAATGTGAGTAGAGTGTATGACGCTTGAAACGAAAGACCTTAGATACTAATAGGCCCAAGTGGGGGACCGCACACAGAATAATTTTTTGAGGCTCTTTACTTGGGATGATCACTAGAGAGATTGATCAGCCACCTGGGTCGTAGCAATGTTGCGGGACGAACGTGTTATTTAAATAAATAACACGCAAATTCTAGATCAATCTAAAACATGTATATCTCCTTCCCCACATTACTATTTTCCAACCGTGCGAATCACGCCTACCCCGAAAGGGAAATGGCCTAATGGTATAATAATAATTAATGTTCATGGTACTTGAAAATTCGAACAATTTATTCTATTTTTACATTCTCATCCAGAGAAGGTATTAGATTTGTGTAAAATTTGACCCCTCCCCCCATTTTTGTCAAATGTCCATTTTTCAATAATCACTTAAAAATTTATCATATATATGTTCCAAAAACAACTTAGATACTTTTTGTCGCCCCTTTTCAGATAGTTGGAAGAAATCTTTCTGATTGTATGATTAATTAGAAAGATACAGAAATGTACGCTGAAGTGAAGGAATTTCCTTCTTCATTTTAAAGCAAATACAAATTTAGTCATTTTTATCTGAAGAACATAGAATATAACATATTGTAATTGCGAACCGCGACAACCAAATCGCGCGCCATGATCGCGATCAAACTTTTGAGTTTACATTAAACGATAAACAGAAACGAGCGTGGCACAAGACTTAGATGATTTTTAAACGAAATATCGAGCGCGAAGCGCGAGTGTCTTGCTGAGAATGTATTCCTTAAGGTCGATAGAACCTTAAGTAAATTAGTTCCTCTTTCTATGCAAAGTTTACATAATTAAACCAAAAGCAGGACATAACGATGAAGCTAACTAAGAGAGCATTAGCCCGCGAAGAGCGCAATAGTAAGCACATGAAGTGCGAAAACCAAGATGAACCGAGCTTAAAGCGTCAGGCAAATGTGTCCGAGCGCGTAGCGCGAGGTGAATATATTATCGAGCGCGAAGCGCGAGATACAATAGGTGCGCGCCCTAGGCGCGCTCAAACTAGCGAGCGAAGTACTGCCGGACTCTCCCCTATGTGAGTGAAATGTCAATGAAATTTTAACCATTTAATCAACTTTTGAATAAATTGACTTACTTGACAGCGAATTTGACTCGATAAGATTTTTTTTTGTGCAAAATTAACTCAAAATAATCCCAGGACCTTGAAAAAGAGTTAATTTTACTTTAAATTTGTTTTTCAGTTGAAAATGATTTCAATTTTCATTATTTTGATGGTTTTTGACAAATTTGACTTGCCAGCGACAACCTATCATGGAATTTTTTCCCTAATTTTTACTTCTCATGAGTAAAAATATTTAGTTAAAGCTAATTCGATTGAAAAAAACGTCTTAGACTGGAATATTAATGAAATTCAAACTATTTAATCAACTTTGGAATTAATTGATTTGCCAGCGATTCGAACTAGATAAGAACTTTTTTTTAAATGCACTCTAAGTAATCTAAAAACAATTAATAAATGTTCATTTCTTTTGAAATATGCTACTGAGTCACAACTCGTGCCGAAATGTTTGTTTCTGATATTTTTGACAATTAGCGTCCTTTACTTATGGATTTTTCTTCTTATACTACCATTTCTCATAGATACTTACATGTCTTATACAAAGCTCCTTAAATTAACTCGATATTCTATCAAATATAGCTTATTCTGTATGCTTCTCGTCAGATGACGCTGCAGAAATCGATAGTTTGCCTTCAAGTTCTTCTGAAGGAACACTCGTGGCGGGAGAAATATTTTCGCAACATGTCATCGATGCCCGTGTAGAAAAAAGTCATGGCGCGGGGCCGCGCCAGGCTTTCGCGTGATGGTTTGAATCCTGGCGCAGGCCAGACGGTCAAGCCTGGCGCGGGCCAGAAGTGAAACGCTCTTCTCAAGACTTGAGCATGACGGTAGTCTCTCGGCGGGCCAGGCACGTGACTCGCTGCGGGCCAGCCGCACGACTCTTGACGAGCTCGGCGCGAGGCTCGTGTTAAGAATTCCCCGGGCCAGTCGGTCTGGCTTGGCGCAGGCCAGAAGTGTAACGCTCTTGTCAAGACTTGGGCTAGACGTTCTTGCCCACTGCAAGCCTAGCGCGAGACTCGCCGCTAGCCTGGCGCGTGAATTAGATGAGGCGATGGCAGGACAAAAAGTAATCTTTGGTGAATATATAATTTTCTTTATTGCTGAGAAGATACAACTAATCCGTTCCCATCTTGCTACACTCGAACACGTTCTTCCTGAAAAATGTGCGACTTATCAAAATGTTGAAATAAACTACACTGTTGATCGTACATCAGTTTCGATGGGTTAACCACTAGTCGCTTTGGGTGAACACCGGACTCCAAGGGACTTCAATGGGACTTCAAAGACTTGAAGGACTCCAATGGACTTTGAAAACTTCAAAGTCATCAGGGCACTTCAATGGGACTACAAAGACTTCAAGGAGTTCAAGGTACTTCAAGGACTTCAAGGGACTTCGAGGACTCCAAGGGTCTTCAAGGAATTCAAGGATTTCAAGGGACTTCTAACACCACATGAGACTTCATGGGATTTCAAACACTTCAAGAGATTCAATGGGACTTCAAAGAACTTCAAAGACTTGAAGGACTTCGAAGGACTTCAATGGACTTTGAAAACTTCAAAGTCGTCAGGGGACTTAAAGGGACTTCAATGGGACTGCAAAGACTTCAATGGATTTCAAGGTACTTCAAGGACTTCAAGGAACTTCGAGGATTCCAAGGGACTTCATGGGACTTCAAACACTTCAAGAGATTCAATGGACATTGAAGACTTCAACATCGTCAGGGGACTTTAAAGGACTTCAATGGTACTTCGAAGACTTCAATGGAATTCAAGGAACTTCAAGAGCTGCAAGGGACTTCGAGGACTTCAAGGGACTTCCTGGACTTCATGGGACTTCAAACAATTCAAGAGATTCAATACGACTTCAATGGACTTTAAAGACTTCAAGAGCACGTGTACACCGGACTTCAACGGTGGTTAACCTGTCGATCACATTGAAAAATTTGAGGAAGTTTCGAAAAATCATAAAGAATACCTTTCATTATCCCACTGAACTGCGTTTTCTTCTTTTCTACTTTCTTTTCTTCTTTCTTCTTTTCCTTTCTTTTTTCCTCTTTTCTTTTCTTCTTTCTTCTTCTCTTCTGAGACTTCTTTCTTCGATCTCATTGCGCGGAAACCATCCCAATGAGTAGCTCCGCCAACCTTCGGGTCCCAATAATGAGTAGAATTGGCTTTCCGTCAAGTTGTACTTGGAGCACAGTGAACCTTGAAAATTTGAAAAGCATACAAATTTCGAACTATAATATACTCTTAATTGTGGAACACATTTGAAACGTAGAGAAAATTGCGAAAAATCATCACGATTACCTTTCATTATTGTACAAAATTGATTGTCCTTGAAGATCAAACTTTTTTTGTCGCTTTTTTTTAGCCGTGTATTGTATAATGACGTCTCTCGAGATATACTTGTGTAGGATGTTCCTCGTGCTTCTTGGTGCAATGTCGTCTTTATCATAGAGTTGAGATCAAGTTTCTCTCTGTTAGAAGCAAAGGGATACAATAATTATTACACTTTTCAGCATATTATCAGACATAACCAGTAATATATTCCATACATTTGCTCGTATATATTTAAACTTGTCCTCAAACATACCTTTACTTTCCTTCTTATCATCAGACATTTTGCACTGAAGTCAACACTAAAAGTGAAAAAAAAATGGCTTGGCCTCTCTGATTGGTCAGATAATGCGTGCTCAATTAAAATATCAGTTTTGAGATGCTGAAATTCTTTTTGTAAAAAAACCTCATAAATACAATAACAATAGTATGTTCTTCATCAAAAACGTCGATGATGAAAACTGGTTATATTTCACGATTAGATGACATGAAATTAGTATCATCAGTAGATGATAAATTTTTATTCTGAGTATATTTTAGAAATATTGATTGTTCGACATGAATGAATTGAATTTTAATATCAATAATCATTAATTGATTGAGCAATTGGAGTCTTATCCAAGTTCCGTAAGCTGAAATAATTTAATGAATAATAAAATTAACTCTCTGTGAAAGACAGAAAATATTGTAAAGGACACATGAGTGAACTTAATGAATTTACTCATTCTGACGAAAGAAAGTAAATAACTTTCATACTCGTGTCGATGCAAAAAAAAAATATTTGATAGTTTCCAAAGGACCCCGCACAAAATACCAAGAAAAAAACGTTCAGTCGTTTGAGCTTAAACCAGCTGGAATTTATTCTTTAAGGTGTCCCGAATAAAATTTCTAATGCGCACTAGGTCCCAAAAGTCCTTAGGTTTCGAGTTACAGGCACTTGAAGGTTATAAAATGACGAGCTTTATATTATATGATTTTCAACTTTCTGAGCGCTATACTGACTTAATATCGTGATTTCAGACTAAGTGATCAGAACCAGAGTTCTAGGAATGTAAGTAAGGTACCTTGTGATGAACTTTTCTGTGACCTTGACCCGCATTCTGAAGGTCTTTTGAAGGTCAACTTTTTCAAGAAATCCATTTTCTCACTTTTTATTCTTAAAAAACGTGACTAAAGGTTTAACAGTTACAAAAATAAAATAACATCCATTTATCAGTTAATCGGTATTTTCAGTTAATTTTATTTCGTAAATTCCATTACGTTTTTTATTTTATTTGTATTTTTATTTTGTTACATACATGCTGGATAATGCATCTGATACTAATGTTATCGTACTTGCATTCATAATAATTATACATGACATTTAATAAAAAAGTACAAGTAAATTGTTTTTCTTTAGAGCATAATAATATTATGTAACCATTCTTTTCAAAAATGGCTAATCGAATCACTTGTTATGTATGTGGTAACGCCTTTTTACCCAGGGCATTTTTTAAGAATAAAAGTGAGAAAATTGATTTCTGGAAAAATAGTTGACCTTCAAAAGACCTTCAGAATGTGGGTCAAGGTCATAGATAAGGTCATCAAAAGGTAGCTTACTTACATTCTATTGAAAAAAGTTGTTTTTAAAAAATGAAAAGTAAAAAATGAATTCCATTGGAAAGGAAATGAGTTGCCCTTCAAATGTCCTTCACAATACGGGTCAAGGAGACAGACAAGGTCATCACAAGGTACCTTACTTACATTCCTAGAACTCTTGTTCTTATCACATAGTCTGAAATCACGATATTAAGTCAGTATAGCGCTCAGAAAGTTTAAAATCATATAATATAAAGATCGTCATTTTATAACCTTCAAGTGCCTGTAACTCGAAACCTAAGGACTTTTGGGACCTAGTGCACATCAGAACTTTTATTCGGGACACCTTAAAGAATACATTTCAGCTGGTTTTAGCTCAAACGACTGAACGTTTTTTTCTTGGTATTTTGTGCGGGGTCCTTTGACTATATGTCTGAAATGATGAGGAGTGGAAAGGAAACATCGTCAGAAAAAGTCTTTTATTTCTCGTAGTCTTGACCGCCATGCATGGCGCAGGACTGCCGCGGGCCTGCAGGGCATGACTGAAAATTTTCTAAGTGACGAAGGAAAACAATTCTTTTTCATGGTTTCAGAATTTGACTAGATGTCTATAATCATGCAGAATGAAAAAGAAACATCATCAGAAGCAGTATTTTATTTCTCGTAGTCTTGATCGCCAGGCATGGCGCAGGCCTGTCGCGGGCATGCAGGGCATGACTAAAAATGTTCTAAGTGTCGATGAAATTTTTTTTTTTGTGGTTAAAAATTTGACAAGATGCCTGAAATGATGCGAAATGAAAAAGAAACATTTTCAAAAAGAGTATTTCGTTCCTCTTAACCTCGACCGTCTGGTCTGGCGCCTGCCACGCGGCCGGCCCGCGCCAGGCTTGACCAGGCTCTACCAACTCCTATGGTCGATCGCGCAGAAACATAGAAACTAAAAAAACCTGTGTCACCACTTGATGGCGCTGTATGTCGGTCCCTCCCCTCACCTGACGTCTCTCGTCATAAATGCGTTAGTCTCCATTCCTCTGTCGTAAATTTTATCGTTGTCGCACTCAGTCGCACTTCCACAATATCCAACCTCACTTACAAAACAAAACAAAACTCCGGCTGACAGCTAGCTCACGCCGGTTTTGAATGTTTTGAAGTATTTTTAAGAATCTAAAATTAAAATGAAGCCGAAATTGATGAAAAATGATAACCAGAGCAGCGCGGTGCTCGATTACCCATCATCTCAAAAAATCAGTGTACATTTACAACAACCATGTGATTTTTCTACAAATATCCTAGGCAAAAAATACAGATCAAAAAATATATTTTTTTGATTCATGGTATTTCAATTTTTTATTCTAATTGTATGGTAAATATTTATCAAATTAATATTGATTACTATTGAATTGATTGATAATGTGTTAAAGTTAAAAAATTGAATGAATTCTTTCAAGCACATATTGAAAGAAAATATGTAACACTCATATTTTAAAAATAAACAAACTTTCTATAACGTATTTTCGTTGTTGCGTGTAATTTATTGTAAAATTATATTTCACAAAGAAACCAATGCGAAAATCAAATACAAATATATGAAGAATGATTGTTTTATCTTCATAAATATTTTTATTCGATTTTTGCATTGCTTTCTTTACTTTGATTTAATTTTATTTAATTTTGAATTCAATTATCTGGACGCCATCTTTTATCTTAATGTTCTGTGTCACCGTTGGATGGCGCCCTTGCTTCTTCAAATTTTACCATTGAGTTGGTACAGCCTGGGCTTGACCGTCGTGGCCTGACGGACTCAGACGGACTTCAGATCGCCAGGCATGGCGCGGGCCCGACCTCAGACCGCCATGATATTTTTCTACACGGGTGAATGACAAAAATTGATCGAGAACAGCAGACCCGTCCAGAAGCATGTGAAGAATGTACAAGCAGTACATGAGTACATGAGGCAGTGCTTTGCCTCAATCTTCTTCTACGGCAACAACTTCTCATTCTATTCAAAAAAGCAGAACTGCGACTGATGTGCCTCAATCGTCTTTTACGGAAACAACTTCTCATTCTCCTTATGACAATAATATTTGTTTATCGGTTCTGCAAATTTTGTCAAAAGCTGAGACCAGATGGAAGGGCATTTTACAGAGATTCTGGGGAAATTTCAGAATTTCTTTCCATTTCGCTTATGAAGTAGAGCTCTAAAGTATGAATGAACAGAGAGGTCCGATACGTTGGTTACGAAGTTAGAGCGTCTTCAATTCTGGCAATATTTCTGGCTTGTGTGTGTTCTTCGTAAGAATAGCTCCTTGTATGAATTTATCCGTATAATACCTTAATTTCAATATAAATTTGCAGCATATACTTGTCTTAGCAATACAAATTATATTACATATTTTATATTAAAATTAATAAACTGAAAATTTTTGTATTCCCTTGAAATTTTTGGTTACAGTAACCGAAAATTCCTAATTTGTAACACAATTTTCTAAAACATGTGGCTAAAGCTTCATGCAGTTATCGCTGCTGAAATTTTTGTTCCATCTCAGGAAAATTCAGAAACTGTATCTGCATAGAGCTTTAGTGACGCGTCTCTGAAAATTCCTGCGAAAATTTATAACAGTGTTTATATAGGAGAAATTAAATTTTTGATGGAGACCTGAAAATGAAAAAAAAATATCTAGAAGCTCTAGAAATTATAATTAATTTTTTATCTCATATTTGGCATATTATGCCGATTAAGAAACAAAAATAAGAATTACGATTTTTCCAAAACACTGCGAATAAAAAAAATATTATTCTATTTCGACTCCGCCCATACGCAAGATATTAATAGATTCATTTCAAATTTAATGCACGTTATGAGTGATGCAAGAGGAAAGTTTTCAGGGCTAATGCGTTTTCAATTTATGGTTTTTTTTCGATCCACCCTAATTCATATATTAGGTATATTTCCTTCGTAATATAGCTGCTGCATTCAAAAAATTTGTTAGCGATTCTTCCTATTGCATTTTGTAACAAATTCACCCATCCTTGACATCACAAATTGTATCTTCAGTTTCCCCGCAGAAAAATTTCACTGTTAGATCTGAAGCATGCGAAGCAAATGTTACATTTCTGCCCAACAATATTTGAGGCGACTAACCGACTATTAGAATGATTTTACAATTATTTTCCAAGCCGTGTTCTCGAAATCCTATTAGAGTCAATCGATAAACTAGAAATTGATCATTTTTCGTCGTAATAATCGAGTGTACAGCGTCACGTCGCTTAACGGCTACCTCTAATCGAAAATTACAAAACTAAATTATATTGCACGACCAATCTGGCATATCATTCAGAATCAGATTATCAATATTTAATAGCCAACGTTGGAATATTATATTACGCAACAAACTCAAATTGCGAAATCTCTAGAACGAAACATTAATTAAAGACTTTCAGAAAAGAATCGGACACAGCTGCATTTTAAATCTATTAGGTTCTTTACTTCTTCCATGGTGATTTTTGTTGAAAAAATATTGTAGCTAATGCATTGACAATGTAAAACTACGGAAATTAAAAGTATGGCAATATACGTATGCATTGCATATACATGCAGTTACTGATAACTGTAAAGGGCATTTATATTAAATGAAAATTTTTACCTATTATAATTAAGATTGATTATATTAAAATAAAAATTTCATATATTAATACTTACCTGAACAACCAAATTCTGTAGACTCAACACAATAAATTAAAACTTCTCTTCTTATTGAGTATTTAAATTAAACAATCTAAAAATTTTGATCCTATAAAATAATACAAGTTGGAAATTGGCTGTGCCTGTGTTAATGAAATTCGATGAGCGTATGTCAAACCTTTTCGGTGCTCCTAGGCTTAAGTTTATTATGAAGAAGAATAGTTTAGAATTAAGAAAATATATATTTAAACAATAATTGACTGAAACGATTTTGGGAAATTGAATTTTAGATGCTTTAGAAAAACACGGAAACATATGATTTCGCTGCTATATTTACATACAACTCTAACCTTTCTCCACGTATCAGGTGTACAATATTCACAATACATAATGCACATGAATAACTTCGTCATATTTTTCGATGATTTAATCGGAAGCCGATGCATTGTTTTTTGTTTCAGTAGTTCAAACGAGGGTTGAGCACCCATACATGGTCATCGATATTGCTTTATACTCATGTCAGAACAGCCGGAAACAAACTAATTGTTTTTCAGGTTGATAAAATGGATATTACATCCAACACTGATACGTTTTCATTAATATAGAAACACTAAATTTGGAAGTATCAATTTGATCTGCAGCAGAATGATTCAAGAATGTAAGTCTTCTGTTTCTTTATGTTGATATAGATTTTCGTATCAATCATTGAATACCGCTTAAGTAAAAACGACATCTTCAGACCCGTGTGGAAAAATGTCCTGGCAGTCTGCCCCAGGTCTTGATTTATCTAGACTGTCTAGTCTGGAAGGTGTTGTCTGTCCCAGGACTGGCGCTGATCAGCGAGCCAAGTACAAACAAAGTTTTATGTTCGACCAGCTAATTTTTTTAACCTATTTTAACAAAGTTACGGGGTGCTTGAAATTATGGAGAATAAAAAAATCACACTATCATAACAAGAATTTTTTATTATCACCTTGACAGGCTGGTTTCACCCAGATCTGGTGCTGGTCAGCTAGCCAAGAACAAAAAAATCTAAGTTTGATCAGTACATTTTTTTGGACTTATTTCGAAAAAGTTATTAGGTGTCCAAAATGATAGGTAATAAGAAATTCACACTATCAAAACAAGACTTATTTCTTATCACCTTCACAGTCTGCTCTGGTTCAGGTTTGTTCCTGATCAGCTAGCTACCCGTGTAGAAAAATTTCGTGGCGCTGAGTTGTTTCTGTCTAGCCCGCCATGAGTCGACATTGGCGCGCCACAGGCTGACTGTCCAGTGGGTAGACTGGGATGTAAGGCTCGGATCGGCTAGTTTCTAGACAGATCGGCTATTTTGATAAAAAATAAATAATATTTCAATAATATAATTAATTTTTATGTCATAAAAGTCCAATGTATAGATTTTGCACTTCAACATACGCCGGGGGTCGAACTTCTGATTTAATTTCCTATTATATGTTGTAACTTTGTCCCGTAACCTTCTCGGCCATCTGAAAGTTAAATTTTTTTTTCATTTTTGTCGGATATGAATTTCAATTCATTACATCCGAATATTTATTTCAATAAAACATGAACAATTTTCTAAACATCAAAATTGCTTGATGTGTGAATAAATCATTGAAAAAAACTGAGATTGTATGCTTTTACTTGCGATTAGGCTACGAAATAATGATTTTTTATTGTTTCAAATTTTGAATAAGTTAGGCTTAATTATCATTCAAGCAATCCATAAATAATTAAATCAAATTAAATAAATCATTTATAATAATATTTGATTTTCTAGAATATCATCAGTATTATACATAGCATTATACATATTGAAATGATTATAAATTCAATATAAATTTATTATAAATTTACTATATAATTCAATTGGAAGAAAATGTTTTCAAACGTTCTTTGGAGAAAGTCGTTCTTAAGAATACAGTTCTTGTATTAAGATTTCGATCATCTTCAACCATCATTGTTTAGTAACTTAAATATGTAATAGTGTACAGTTAATTACTGCTTGAGCATTTGCGCAATTTTGTATTGTAATTTCCTAAATATTTCATTCAAAAATGATTATTTTCTGAATTCACCTCTGTAATTTTTGTTCAAGTCCAAACCGCGTGATCCTAACTAGAAACTGGCTAAAATCTGGACAATCTTTATATATGCAAATTCGTAACGAAATCCTAGATAGCGCCATGACTGAGACTAGGCAGCAGAAATGTTTGAATCAAACACGTAGAAAAACTAGATAGCACCACTATAGCGCCAGGCTAGTATTGCGTGAATAGACAGGCTTGAGAAAAACTGTACTGGCTTTAAAATGATTCAAGACTGCCATGAAATTTTTCCAAACGGGCAAGATCAACAATTGTAAGTTTGGTCTGGAAGGTCTGATATGGCCCAGACCTGGCGCTGATCAGCAAGCCAAGAACAAAAAAACTCTCAAGATCCATCAGCAAAATTTTTTTGGCATTTTTCGAAAAAGTTACTGGTTGTCCAATATGATAGAAAACAAGGAATTCATACTATCAACACAAGACTTTTTTTCTTATTCCATTACTAGTGGCTGGCCAGCCCATCCCTAGCGGCTGGCCGGACGATCTGATCTGGGGCTAGCCAGAATAAACGTTACAATTTTGGCCAGGCCCAGGCCGAACCGTCTGGTCAGCGTCAAGACTGGAAACCAGACGGCTTGGTCTAGGCCTGAACGTGGTCGCTTTCGGTCGCTCTGTCGCGCCTCTCTGAAACTTTCCATTATTATATGAGTTATACAGTTTTTTATTATTTGGAAATTTACATTTCGGGAAAGTGTCTCTGGATTGTTTTATAGTGCACGGAAACTTTGTTATATATCATTTAATTATTGCTTATTTTTGTACTTTTGTATATACGTATCGTGTACGGTAGTCTTTCCTGTTTAACTATGGGTGAGTGTTCAGAGTGTCAAATAGTGATAACCAGAGGTGGATCTGAAGTTCTTTCCTGTGTGAAGTGTGGCATTTTAATTCACTTGAACTGTGCTAATTTTGGAATCACCAAGAAATCATTTGAAAGGCTTAAAAAAGGCCAAGATGATTATATTTGCAAGGCATGTGAATTGTTGCTCACTGGTGCCACGTCTACGGCAGCCGCTGCTACCCAGGATGTCGGTAATACAGGTGTTGTTCCTCCCACTTCTACCTTTGTATCCACCTCGGAAATTACGGCAACCCTACCCCCTGGTCTTGCTGAATTCCTGCGTCAAGTGGTCGCCGACGGACAAAATGAAGCGCTTGCGCAGTCACGCGAGATCTTGACAAGACTTACCGAATTTGAAACTCGGCAGCTAGAATTTAATGAAAAATTAAATTCCACCCTTTCAGAAATCAAGTTGGAAGTCAGTAAAAATAATGAGCGTATTAACACTCTTGAAGCTGGTTCCGTACTACAAGGGGCGGAAATTGATGACATCAAGAAGGAGGCTAAAGAATTGAAAGCCAAAGTGGTTACATTGGAGCACGCGCTAAATGTCAATGAACAAGCGGCGCTGCATGCTACTCTGGAAATTCATGGGGTCCCCATGAAGCCTAATGAGGACCTTGCTGCCACCTTGGTCTCTATTGCCAGAGCTCTCGACGTTACTCTTCAAAAGGATGACGTTGTCAAGCTTTACAGGATAATTAAGGCGCCTCCTTCGACTAATTCTTCACCCCCTCCCCCGATCATCGTAACCAAGTTCTGCAGACAAGAAATACGGGATAAATTTATCGAGAGACGTGAGGTCAAGAGAGATTTCTCTACCTCAAACATTGGATGGGCAGACAACGAGAAACGTTTCATCTACCTTCGTGAGGTGCTCACTCCACTCAACAGGAAAATTTATGTCATTGCTCTTGGCCTTCGCAGAGAGGGGAAGATCAAATATCTTTGGATCTCCGGCGGAAAAATTTTCTGCCGAAAGAAGGACGGTTCGCCCAGAATATACTTGTCGAACATACAATCTGTTGATGGACTGCAATAGCAACCAAGGTCTAATTCCATTATGTATTTGATTTTATCCTCTCCAACCTTAGCTCTGCCCTATTTGATATGCTACTTATATATTGGTAAATATACGTCTTTGATTGGTGCTCTTTACCTTCTATCAACTCTGATTACTACGATACTTCTGAATTTCTCACATTGTACCTATCTAAATTTTCAAAATAAGATTATTCGATTATGTTCTTTTTTCTTAGTACGCAACTTTCTTATTTTCCTTTGCTATATACCTGTTAACTGCTTTCTGGCTGCTCTGGAGATTGTCCATTCTGAACATAAACAACAACTTTCAATCTCTTTTTGTGTGTATCACTGCGCTAATTCAGTTTCGCACCATAAGTGTAAATTTACCTTTTTTATGCACTATTTCCATATATTAAGTGTTATAGCTCTTACGGAATTAATCATTTTTACTTTGTTATGTGCATTTTTGACTGTTTGCAAATGTAATCATGATAACTGGATTCTGTTGGTTCTTTGCGTCTTTCACTTTAATGGTATGGAAAAGATTTATCGACTTTTTAAGGTATCTCAGACATTTTTACGCCTAAATATATTTGAACTTTACCTATCACTTTTTGAATGGAAACCTTAAATATTTGCCACGTTAATGCTCAGTCCTTACCTGCCCATTACCATGAATTCAAACATCACTTTCAGTCCCGTTCCTTTCATATCATAGCCGTATCTGAGACCTGGCTTACGCCTAACATACCCTCGAGTCTCGTGGCACTTGACCATTACACACTTTTCCGTAGGGATAGAGATGAGAGAAGAGGGGGTGGGGTCTGTCTTTACATTCATGACAGCTTGAAGGGTGTGCAGGTGGGAGTGAGTCCTTTCGCCAATCAACCTACCGCAGAATACCTTTTTATCAAGGTATCGTCGCCACATGACAGTGTGCTAGTGGGTGTGATCTACAAACCTCCTAATGCCTCCTATTGTAGGGAATTTGAAACTGATATATTTGATCTTATACCTAATTATAATAACATTGTTCTTACTGGTGACCTAAGCACACATCTTAATGCTACCAACAACTTAACTAACTATTTAAAATCAGTAGTGTTCTCCGCCGGATTATCGATAGTTCCTCATAATGCAACCCACCGTACTGATCATTCCAGTACATGGATTGATATAATTATTGTTGATGATTTAGACAAAGTGCTTTCTTCCGCTCAACACTCAATTTCATTCCTTTCAAACCATGACCTTATCAGCATCCAGTATCTATTCTCCTTTAACCCCTCTTCTAGTATAACCCCTCTGACTATACGCAATCTTAAAATTATGAATGAAGCTGAATTTCTTGAACATCTATCCACCTATGTCTGGAAAAGCATTTTTACCGAAAGGGATATCAATAGGAAGGTGATTCGCTTAAGCACATTCTTAACCTCAGCCTTTGATAAATTTGCACCACTCCATACCCTGTAAGCTAAAAAGAAGTTCACTCCCAGGATCACTCCTGTTATCAAAGATCTGATGAAAGAAAGGGACAAAAAACGTAGATTGGCCAAAAGAACAAAAAATAGTATCATTCAAGCTGAATTTCGTAAATTGAGAAACTTAGTACAAACCAAAATTAGGGATTCATACAATCAATATAATTATAACTCTATCAAAAACAGGAATAAAAATGAAAACGTCTGGATTCTCTTAAAACGGCTTGGACTTATTCCACCTAAGCACTTGTCACCTGATAACAATTCCTCTCCGGCAGACCTTCTTACTGCCTTTCCTACAAAGCCCACACCCCCTGTAAATGTCACTCCTGTTACGTCCTCAGTTACCCATGAATTTGATGAAACCAAGTTATTCTTCTCTGATATATCGCAAGAAACCCTAGTAGAAAAACTTTTCGAGGTAAAATCGAATGCACAGGGTTCTGATGGAATTTCAATGAAAATGATTCGCCTTGCATTGCCAGTCATTGGTCCTATTCTTTTGCACATCTATAACGCATCTCTCCAGGTGGGTATATTTCCTGATACCTGGAAAGAAGCGATTATTCACCCTATTCCCAAAATGTCTAATCCTACAGCTCCTAAAGACTTCCGACCTATTTCCATCCTTAGTGCCTTGTCTGAACCTTTCGAGCGTATCGTCCACCAACAACTTACGGCACACCTTGAAATTAACAATTTAATGGACCCAATGCAATCCGGGTTTCGTGGAAAGCATAGTACACTTACAGCTTCACTTAAATTAACTTCTGACATTAAACTTGCAATAGATAGAAGGGAGATTTCGGTTGTTGTTCTTTTCGACTTTTCTAAGGCATTTGATACAGTTAACCATAAACTACTATTGGCCAGGCTTAAATCGCTACACCTCTCTAATATCGTGGTTAAATGGTTTGAATCCTATCTCAGTAACCGCTCTGAAAGAGTACAGCTTAGCAATGGCGAGCGGTCTGATTGCGTGGAGATCAGAAGTGGTGTCCCTCAGGGGTCTTCTCTTGCGCCCACTCTCTTTAATATCTATACCTCTGAACTTGGTAGAGAGCTTTCTTACTGCAACTACCATAAATATGCTGATTATTTTAAGCTTTACCTCTCCGGACCTATTGCTACTCTTAAAAGCCTACTCTGAAAGGTACAGGAGGATATCGATATGGTGGTGCACTGGTCCTCGACAAGTGGTCTCACTGTTAACCCTGCTAAAATTATGGCTATAATCATAGGCCCTTCTTCCTCTCCATCACTCGAAACAATTGCCACCCTACCTCCGCTATTGATTGAGGGGCGTATCATCCCGTTTGTGGACTCTGCAAAAGATTTAGGATTTATTCTTAATCGTTCTCTCACTTGGAAGGAACAAGTTTCAGATATTTCAAGGAAAACATTTCGAGTCCTCCAACAGCTTAACAGAAATAAAGAATCACTTCCCACTACTACTCGAATCCTCCTAGTTAAAAGCCTCATTCTTCCTTTCTTTGACTACGGCTGTGTGGCATATGATGATGTTACTGATGAGCTGAATGTCAGCCTTGAGCGTGCGCTTAATGCTTGCGTTCGGTTCATTTATAACATCCCTAAAAGTGAACATATTACTCTATACAGAGAAAGAGCAGGACTTCTTAACGTCGCCAAGAGAAGGCAATTTCATATGGGTAACTTGCTTTATAATCTATTTACTAATGAAGCCCCGCGTTATCTGTTTAATCTCTTCTATTTTATTGACAAAGATCAACCGACACATTCCAAACGCCGTGAAAGGAAAAAAGTACTGAAAATTTTACCACACCGCACGTGTAAAATGCAAAGGTCTTTTATGATTCGTGGTGCCCGTCTTTGGAATAAGCTACCTTCTACAATTAGAAATGCACCGTCACAATATCACTTTAGAAAACTTCTTTTTGCTTACTTATTAAACACTTCAAATTCTACCCTTGAAATTACTCATTGGTAATACTTAAGCCCATCTGTAATAGTGATATATACAAACTTGTGCATGTATCTACTTTCTTTTAATTATGTATCTTTACTTACGTTTATGTATAGTATTGTTGTAAAATAACAACTTTTATTTTTTCATTAATTGTCCGACCGATTGCTACCATATTCTATTATGTTAATATGTATCACCTGTTCCTTACAGGGCTATCTAGCCCTAGGAACTTTCCACAAATAAATACAATACAATACATGAAGGTTTACTTTAATTTTAATAATTTGGCATTCGAGATGTTATGATGATGATTATGAAAAGATCACTATTTCACAGAAATTCTTTTCAAATCAGCCTGCTGTTGTCATATTTTACATGTACTGTTTTTGTCATGTTTAATCTTTAAGTAAGAAATACCAAAACTTTATCTGTCATTTGCAGATTCAATTAATAAAAATCCAATTGGGTGGCCACATTTTGAAATATCAGTTATGCGCAGTGCTTCAAGTCTGCCATTCCATATTGGTGAAACTGATGAGTGAATAGAATTGTATGAGACTGACGAACAGCAAATAGATTTGATACTTTCACGATGATTCATTATAATAAATTTAAATTTAGAATTTAAAATTTTAAGATTTTTCGGGTTTCAATCGTGTGCGAAACTATGAATGTTGCCGA
>CAKNXH010059922.1:0-24450 GCA_932178445.1 Andricus quercusramuli | reverse complement strand
AAACCCGAAAAATCTTTAAATTTTAAATTCTAAATTTAAATTTATTAGAACAGCAAATAATTCATATGGGAAATGTAGATTGATGTGAGCATGTATACCATTAAGCCATTTCCCTTTCGGGGTAGGCGTGACACTACCCGATTCGGGTAGTGTTTCTAGGTGGATAGTTTCTTGTAGTAAATAACTACAAGTGTGGGCTCAATATGAAATAAAGGTATTAAAAGATCATATACAATGGAAAATATACGATGCACGATTATATACGGAGAGACTTTTTACTGGAAAAATGACTAAAATATGTCTCAATGGAGGGGACAAAAACGATAATTTTTTTATTATAATACAGCAATACTATGTTATATTATTTCAATAGGACATTTTCTTATTTAGAATAGTAGATATTAGTATTCTTTATGATGAAATCTGAGATAGGAAAAATTAGTAGCGGAATTATTAAACAATACAAAAAGAATAGAAGTAGTTAGTATCTGAAATAACAAGAATGACTGATTTTTTCTGAAAAATCCTATCCTCTGTAGTAAGATGCATAGGGAAGTGACGCGCCCTGTTGCCCAGGTGCGAAATTCGGTCGGATGCCAGAGCTTGATCATCGGCCCAGAGTCGGCCCTGCTTTGGTAACCAATCTACTGTAACCAGAGTTGAGCCGACTAGATGTTTTCAAGCTGCCATTGTCCCAGCGACGTTGGCAACTGACGTCGGCAGCGGGCGAAAGCCGACTTTCGGCCCAATTCTGGCCAAACTTTGGGCGGACCATCGGATGAACTGTGGTAGATTCTTCGACACGACCGCAAGAATGCGGTCGGTCCAACTCTGGATACGGTAGTCGTTTAGCCACAAGTCACCTTGATGCACCCGACGGTCGGGCGAACCTTGGCAGACCGTCGGAAATACTCGGGTTCATTATTTCAAAACGACCGAAAGGGCATAGCAGGATAAGTATGTATAAGCTGCCCCCTGGCCGAATCTGTCCGACATTTTCACCATGAGTTGGAACAAATATGAGGTTCTTTTCTTTTTATACCCTGATTTTCTGTTTGCGCGTATGGCCTTGACCGGCCCCGATATAGCCAGGTAGTCCTTGAACCTCATCTCGCCTGCCTATGAGCGCTTGCCACGACATAAAGTGGCATGAGGATTTGTGGAGGCAACCTACGTTCTCTTTGAACGCTCCTTCGGTTACATATTTTGGGCATTGTCTTTCCGATCTTGACATGTTGCGGACTTTTCTCACTTTCGCTCGTTTTGTCAAATGTTTCGCTTTCTTGCGGCTAAGGAAGCAATTCCTCATCGTACAGAGTAAGGCTTCGGTACAGGAATAGTAGTTACGATTAGAGAAGCTTCAGTCATTCGTTTTATGATTTGAAGTTCTTCCTCAGATCTTCTCTTGTTTTGCTTCCTCATAGAGGAAGCTTTGTAATGGTACCATTTTTCAAAATTTTTAAATTCATTTAATTAAATCCTCCCTAATTTAAAAATGTCTAATACAATGTTCTAAGCAATTGTCCGGATGTGTGGATGTGTGGATGTCACGCATTTTTGTGAACACGATAACTAGAAAACGGTTGCAGATAAATTGATGAAATTCGGAGAGCTTATTTTCCTCACTAATATCTTGAAACTGACCGAAGGATTTCCAAAAATATTTATTGCATTTTTTTCTAGCACTCAATAATATTTAAAAAATCGGTTTTTTATAGTAAAACTCTTTTTCATTCGCATAATTCAAAGTTGATGCAAAAATATAAAAGATTCCTTGGTTCGGGACAAATCGATTGACCTATAATATTAATATATTTTATTGAAGAGTAGGGAAGTTATGGTAATTTATATATTTTGAAAATCGTTTTTTTATAGTAAAAATTTTTTCATTAACATAATTCAAAGTTGATGCAAGAACAGAAAAGGTGTGTTGATTCGAGTCGAATCGATTGACCTATAATATGAATAAATGTTATTGAAGAGTAAGGCAGCTAGGGTAATGCATAATATTTGAAAATACGGTTTTTTATAGCAAAACTTTTTTCAATAGCATAATTCGGAGTTGATGCAACAATATGAAAGATTCCTTGGTTCGAAACGAATCGATTGACCTATAATAATAACGCATTTGATCAAATCGTAAGGAAGTTTTGTTAATTTATATATTTTAAATATCGGTTTTTTATAGTAAAACTTTTTTCATTAGTATAATTCAGAGTTGATGCAAGAATATAACAGATTCCTTGGTTTGGAACAAATCGATTGACCTATAATAATAACGCATTTTATCAAAGAGTAGGGAAGTTATGGTAATTTATATATTTTCAAAATCGGTTTTTTATAGTAAAACTTTTTTCATTAGCATAATTCAGAGTTGATGCAAGAATATAGAAGATTCCTTGGTTCGAAACGAATCGATTAACCTATAATAATAACGCATTTGATCAAATTGTAAGGAAGTTATGTTAATTTATATATTTTGAATATCGGTTTTTTATAGTAAAACTTTTTTCATTAGCATAATTCAGAGTTGATGCAACAATATAAAAGATTCCTTGGTTCGAAACGAATCGATTGACCTATAATTTTAATGCATTTCATCAAATTGTAATGAAGTTATGCTAATTTATATATTTTGAAAATCGTTTTTTTTTTATAGTAAAACTTTTTTCATTAACGTAATTCAAAGTTGATGCAAGAACAGAAAAGATGTGTTGATTCGAGACGAATCGATTGACCTATAATATTAATACATTTTATTGAAGAGTATGGAAATTTTGAAATTGCATAATATTTGAAAACACGGTTTTTCATAGTAAAACTTTTTGCAGTAATATAATTCAAAATTGATGCAAGAACGGAAAAAATCTCTTGATTCGAGGCAAATCGATTGATCTATGATAATAATAATACACTTTATTGAAGATTAGGGAAGTTCTGCTCATTGATAATATCTGAATCATCAGTTTCAAACAGAAAAACTTTTTTCATCGACATAATTTAAACATAAGATACATAAGATCTACTCATTTGACAAAATTTAAAGTTGATTTATAAATAGAAAAGACTTTTTGATCATAAATTTTCAAGTAGAGTAATATTATGCATTTATTAAGCATTTCAGCTGATGATTTATTGGATTTCCCAGAAATGACAGAAAGATCTGAAGATTCTGTTTACCGGATCATACCAACTTTCACAGGCGGTATCCAGGGACGAACTGGGACATCAATGCGGCCCTGGTATCGACGCAGGAGCCGATGGACAAACGTGTGCCATCGTGCATCGTGCCATCGCCCTGCTGGGCCCTGTACTAAATGCGGCCCTGGGTATGCCCTCGGCGGCCCTCCAGGCCCGCGGCCCACTGGGAAATCTCCCAAATTCCAGACGGCCTAGCCGTGCCTGGCGGTATCTTACCTTGCCGAAATGATGGATAAGGACGGAAAAATTAACCTGCAGTATGTAAAAGATCGTACTAATGTGTTGAAAACTGGTTCCGTCTCGTCATATTTCCCGGAAAACATATAAATGCTTCTTGAAGACTAGAGTATGTATGTGATTATGCTAATGGGAACAGAACTGTTGGTTGCTGCTCCAACATCGCTACAATCATTTACTATTTGTCTCACGCAAGATATTTGGCTAAAATAATCAGACCTGCTGAAATCCTCAGTCGAATGTTTCAACAACAAAACATTGTCCCTGTTATTGAAAGTGGCAGTGACGATGATTAAGAATAATAACGAATAGAAGATACCGAGGATTGTGAGAGGCAAGGGGACTCACCATAAAAAAGCACCCCGAATTGTGAGAGGCGAGGGGACTCACAATAAAAAATCACCCCGAATGTGTACACCTGCTTTTGAAGTACCATTGGAATATTTTGAAGTACTATTGAATTCTTTCGGAATAGTACGCTGGAGATTTTTAATTTTTTTAACCATGAGCAGCCTCTCTGATCGATCTCAAACTTTCACATATTTTTCCGCATAATTCAAGGTATTTTTATGCAAAAAACGGCGATTGTGCCTCAAGAATTACCCTTTAAAAAAAAATAAAAAACATTTTGAAAATTTTTGTTGACCTTTTCTTTGTCTCAAATGCCCCATATTTTTTTCAAAACATTCCTCCATTGAAAACCATAACATATATTTTCCCCACTGAAATCGGCCCAGCCGTTTCCAAAAAAGAGGTTTTTCGATTTTTCTACTAACCCCCATAACTCCCATAAAAATGATTTCTCAGATATAATCTTCCGGGAAATTGAACCTCATATTAGTACCAACTCATGGTGAAAATGTCGGACAGATTCGGCCGGGGGCAGCTTATACATACTTATCCTGCTATGCCCTTTGGGTACGAGTAGCTTTATTTTTGTGTAGACATACCCATATTTGTATCCAAATTTCGGTACATGTAGACACTCACTTTTTTCAAAGAAAAAATTCCTAAGTTCCATCTTTGTGATGAATTGTGAATGTTCAGAGAAATTTACATTTTATGTAATTCTTACTCGTTTGAAAATAGTCTGAAACACCTAAAAAGCAAAACGTTACACAAAAGTTTTAAAAAATTGCTATTAAAAAAATTGTCGCAGTACGCGATAAAATTTCTAAGTTCCGTCGATGCAAATTTAAAATGCTCATTAAAAATGATATTTCATGTCATTATCAAACGTTATCAAATGGTCTAAAACTCGAAGAAACAAAATATTGCAAGAAGAAAAATTAGTCAAAGTGGGGCTACGAAACAACAAATATTGTAATCGTTTTATGTTATTTATTTAAACATTATTTAATTTATATTCCTATTTACAGTTGATTTATTTCGCATCTACATGATGTCGCATAATAATAAAAAACCTAATGAGAAAAAAGAGTTATAAAATTGTTTTTTCCAACTGCTTCGAGCTGTGGCTTATGAGGATGGTTTTTTCATTGATTTTTAATTCTGTGGGTATAAAGTGATGGGTAAGACTCCCGACTGCTAGGCGATAGATGAAGGTATACATGTAGGTTCGAAACCCAGTAGCATTAGAAATTTTATTTGTAATATAATGTTTAAAAATGTAATATATATATTTATTCTAAGCAAGGCCATTAACATTTATAGTCAGAATACTCTCAATCAATTATAGAGTTATTTTAAAATTGAAAATTACGCAAATTAATGGAATTAATGGAATTTACGGAGATGAAGAAATTCTCGAAATTCAGGGGATTCATGGAATTCACGAAATTCGTATGATTTATGGAATTCAAGGAATTTATGGAATTCAAGGAATTTATGGAATTCATGGAATTCGCGGAATTCATGGTATTCACGGAATTCATGGAATTCGCAAAATTCACAAAATTTATGGAATTCGCCCAGCCTTTATCCTCCATCCAGTCCCTTAGAATCTCCCCCTCCGTATTTATTATCCTATCCTTCGATTCCCTTTCGCACCTCTCTTGTTCCCTGTAAAGGCCCCCTTCCCTCCTTACCCTCGCATTGAAATCCCCACCCAGTACCACCATACCCTCCTCTCTTTCGCCTAGCAAGTCTTCCACCCTTTCTCTAATTCTTTCCATCCTATTCTCATTGTACACTGTCACAAACTTACACGCTACCCCTCCTATTTTTACTTCCCTCACTTGCACTGCCTCCCTCTCTTCCTCTCCATGAACTTCTCCCACTAATCCATCTCTAACCGCCGTTCTATGTAATTTGCCCACTAGCCCTTCCTTTCTTCTTCACTCTGACCACCTCCTGGAGTCTCCACCTATACCTCCTTGGCAGGTTTGCTCTATTCTATCCCATTCTTTTCTTTCTACCCACATCTCTACCAGTCCCAGGTCATGAAATTCTTGGATATACCTGCAGCACTCCTCGTCCTTCTTCTTTACCCCTGCGACGTTCCAGTAGAGCCCCTTCACTACTTCTCAACCCTGCATTACCCTCAACCCCCTAATTTCTACGAAACGAATTCCCCCGCATTTCCTTCAACACCTCTTTCTCCTCATCCCACACCCACAAATTTCTCATCTCCTATTATTTTCCGATATCCTACTTTTTCCGATCTCCCTTAACTCCTCTTCCTTCTAGCCCTGTCGTTCAGTATTCTCTGCACATCCCTTTCTTTCTCCTTAAAGCAAGATCGATGAGAACTCCCTTACCCTTTATCCTCTTCTTATTTCGCATCAACCCCAACTTTTGTTCCCAGCTCTCCGATTCCACAACCGCCACTTCCTTGTCCTTTCTTCCCTCCAACTCAACTTTCCCTATCATGCCTTCAACCCACTACATGCTCCGCAGCAGCGCTCCCACACCCTCACTTTCTTCCCCACTCTTTGGCTTCAACCATCGCATCACAATTTTTTTCCTCCTGTCAGCCTTTTCTTTTCTCTCCATTCCATTGCCGCTAACCTTTCCCTACCCGCCCTCTCCTTCTGTTCATTCCTACGCTCTCCCACTTTCCTTCTATCATAATCTCTACCCTCTCCCAAATACCTTTAATCATGCTCCCCCAACCTCCGTCTCATATTTCCATTCCCGCCCTGCCCTCCACCTTCTCAAGCCTTTTTCCCGCCCCTTCCTTCTACACACTAATATCCCCTTCCATCTGCTTTATTTCAACTTCTTTTTCTTTCCTTTCCCTCTCTAAGCCCTCTACTCTCTCCATCAGCTCTTTCACCTCCTTTTCCCATATCTCATCCCTGATTCTTGAGTCCTCCCTCATCCCTTCCATCTGCTCCTGAGTCCCCCTCACGTCCTCCCTCAGCCCCCTGATCTCGCCTATTAGCATCCCGAAAGCCTCCTTCTCCAAATTTCCCTCCATTCTTTGGAAGGGTGTCCTACGAGTTCTCCCGCTTTTCTTTTAAACGGACTCTCTACCTCACTTTTGTCCAGACTCTCTTGGCTACCTCTATTCCTCTTCAAGAGATCCTCCCCGTCACTTGCACTCGACCCTCTCTCCCTCACCTTCTCGCATCCTTCGTTCCCACTGTTCCGCTTTCTCCCTCTCCCTGATGCGCCACTCGACACCGAACCACGCTCTGTTGGCCGTCGTGGCATGTGGAAAATTTTCTCCCCGTCGATTCCCCACCAGCACTGCCAGCACTCTCACTGCCTATCTCCCGCTCTGCCGCCGGTTACTGGGACCTCTCCATGCAGTGACCTCCGCCACCGTCAGATGTCCCTGAAAAATGCTGTCGTCTATCACCGCCAAATTTTCCCTCTATTTCCCTTTTTTTAATTCCATACAGCCTGAACATGCACTGAAAAACACTGAATCATGGACGTTGGTTAAAAACTCGTATTCGTGATCTACGACTGTACGTTTCCACAGAAAATCCATAAGAAAACCTCGTATTTTTGGTGACTTTCATTCTTAGAGTTCACGCATCGTTCTGGTCTTCCGTCGATGCATTCAAGTTTTCGAGTTTTCCCAAGTTTTCGAGAACCACCGTTGACCTTCGAAGTCCCAAGACATCTGACAACAAACTCCCCTGATTCCTTGCTAACCTAACTTTACTTTCTCAATCTAATTGAATCTCACCTTACACCTACTAGCCGACAGAAGGACTCAAGGTAGGCTGTCAAATCAGGAACCGCTCAATATATGGGCAGGGAGAAGAGAATTTGCGAAAATAGTTCAAGAAAAAGTCTCCACCGGAGAGGAATAAGGCAAGAGGAAAAGTCGATCTAGGGAATCTGGAAAATCTCATTGAAGGGTTTGGAGAGAAAATGAGCCGAAGTCTGAAGAGCATGCAAAAGCGAGGGGATGAACTTTGGGAGGAAATGAGGAAAGTTATAGAGATGTGGGAAGAATGGGATCTGGTGTGGCAGCAAGAAAAATATATGGTTTGGAAGCTGTTGGGGGATATCGAGAAAAAGCAACGGATGAGTGAGAATGAGAGAAAATCCCATATGGAGAAGTTGGAAGAAAGAGTGAGAAACCAGAATATAAGTCTGAGGATATAAAGACAGGGGTTGAAGAGGTAAGAGAAGGCGGGAGAATAAAATAACTGAATGAGAACTTTATCATAGAAAATGTGATAATGAAATCTAGAATGAGAGAGCTAGAGAGAAAAACGGAAGTAGCAGAGGAGACGAAACGAAGTTGAAATATAGTGATTAGAGGAATGAAAGTGAAGAGTAAATCAAGAAGAAAAGAAATGGAAAAGTCGATGGGGGTAATTGGGGCGAATGTACACATGGAAGAGCTCAATGGTGTGGGAAGGAAGAATGAATGTAAATTGCGTATATATATATATATTTATATATATATATATATATATATATATATATATTTATATATATAGTTAAAAGTTTGTCATAAGGACAACCGCAGGATTTCGCCGGGAGCGGGTGCTAATCTAAAAAATTGCACTGACGCTGTGACGTTTTTGTCCGCTGGTGCCGAAAATTCGATAACGAACATGGTTCGTTTCTCGAAGTCAAGAAGAACCATGTCAGGCCTCGAGTGCGCAACAGAAACAATTGTCGAGGATATGAAGTTCCAATATATGCGGCACTTCTCATTTTCGACAATTGACTCTATTTCTCTAGGGGCGTTCAGCGGAGAGGTATTTGGGCTAATGCCGTAAGAGTGACAGAGATGGTAATAAAGCACTCGCAGTGCCGCATTGTGCCTTTGGATGTAGGTTGTTCCCGCATGAGCTAGACAACTAGATAGTATGTGGCCTAGATGCTCGGGGTGTTCATGACACGCTCTGCAGCTATCATCGGGAATATCTTGGCTCAAAATGTGGCGACGGTATGCTAGAGTGGAAATGACACCATCTTGGCATGCCAAAATGAAGCCCTCTGTGCCCGACTTCAATCCGGGTGATCTAAGGAAAGCAAACGTCAGCTCATACGACATCGACTGATCTTCCACATTTTTGTGGAAGATGCCGTGCATCTTCTTGTCGAGGAGCTCTTCGCGGAAGTTTTTCTCCTGTGCTTTCTTAATCCGGGCCTTCAGGAGTGAGTATTCAAGATGGATAAGATTTGATGCATTTCGCTCAACCCTGATATTGAAGTCAAGGTCGAGTGTTTCAGCAGCCTCTTCTGCTGCTTTGTAAAGAAACGCCCCTTTGCCTACTTCTTCGTGTTTTCTGACCATTTTAAGAAGAGGATCTTGTCCATTTGCGACAATATGTGCTGTACCCAGAATAATCCTGTTGTGAAGACATCCAAGATTCAGTATTTCACGACCACCTTGACGGCGTGAGATGTAAAGTCGTGGAACAGAAGACTTAAGGTGCATGCTTTTGTTCATGTGTATGACCTTTCGGGACCCGATATCGAGGGATCTGAGCTCGTCCTTCGTCCATGGAACTACTCCAAATGAATAGAGTACTACTGGGACGGCAAGCATGTTCGTTGCAGATACTTTGTTCCTCGCCGACAGTTCGGAAGACCATATCTGTCGGAGGAGACGTTTGTATCTGCATCGGAGAGTATCCTTTATAGATGTTACGTCCTGAATGCGGCTTTGTGGCACGCCCAGGTATGTGTAGGTCTCTCCAGCGCAAAGGTGTCGTATAGCGCTTCTGTCAACGAGTTTAGGATCTTCGGGGATGCCGTTAAGTTTTCCTTTCTTCAAATTAACCTTGGCGCATTTCTCTAACCCGAACTCCATTCTAATCTCTTGAGTGTACTCTGTGACCATTTTTAGAGCTAGATGTAGTTTCTCTTGATTTCTGGCATAGAGCTTAAGATCATCCATGTAAAATACATGAGTTACCTTATGCTTTCGATTTCCAGGTTTGCCGCAGAGGTACCCTTCGGAATGGCGAAGTGCGAGAGATAGTGGCAATAATGTGAGGCAAAAGAGGAGAGGGCTCATGGTATCGCCCTGAAACCCTGAACCTTTAAGCTTTCCAACAGACTTTCCTTTCTTCGAGCCACGTTGTTCATACATCTCTCGCCACACAGGTTCAATTGTCCGAAGAATCCTATCATTTAGGATGGCTGTGAAGATCTTATACAGTGTGTTCAGACAAGTTATTGGCCTGTAATTCTTAGGGACAGCTAAGTTGCCCGTCTTAGGCAGGAGCACTGTGCGCCCTTCCACCAACCACTCCGGAATGGGCTCTTCCGACTTTAGATATGAGGTGAAAATTCGGGCCAGATGCTGGTGGGTAGAAGGAAACTTCTTCCACCAGAAGGTCTTGATACCATCTGGTCCCGAAGCGGGAAAGTTCTTCATGCCTCTCAATACGTTTTTCACCTCTTCGGTAGTGATAGGTGGGCATTCTTCCTCAGGTGTTATGAGGGCATTGCACAGCTCCTTGAAGCTATTTATGTTCTTTGAGTCTTCTTGAAGTGGATGCTGGACCTCGTAGACTTCTCTCCAAAATGCTCCGACCTCCTCTGGTTTGGGCGGATGGTCGACAGTAATTGGAGGGTCTTGGAAGAGTTTAGATGGATCAGATGAAAATTGTTGATTTTCTCTGACCCACCTCTCTCTCCGCTCTAGACTTCTCCTAGCGTTAGATAGTATTCGTATTCTGTCAACAATATGCTGTCTGATGGTCATTAGCTTTGATGTGTTGATTGTGTGATGACGGATCCGCAGTTCGCGCACGAACCGTCGAATCTTGGCAGTGAAATTCCTGCCAGATGTTATGTAGTCAATCACACACTAAATGCGGGACGCGTACTGTCTAGCCCAGCCTATCTTTGTGCTGAGTTGATGCATTCTTCTTTTGTTCTTATGATCAACCGTTGGTTTTGTTTTACGGCCTGCATCTGCCAAAGTTCTCGCTGCATTGTACACACCACAACGGATAGTCCAGAGATCGGATTCTTTGGAAAAATCTCCACGAAGTTCATCATCCAATTCAGTCAGATCTTTGGGCATGGGAGAAACCTGAATGTTGATGTTTCTCCGGTTCCTGAAGCATCGTTCTTCCGCTATTGGATGCCTGCTCGCGGTTGGTCTCAGTCTCGCCTCTCTTTCTCTGTTGCCGGCTTGTTCTGGATGCGGTTGAGTAGGCACTCCACTTATATAACCTCTTTTCCGGAGGTTCTCGGCGTGGTTTCGCAGACGTTGTTGCGAATAGTCTGAGAGCTGTGGGTGTTTCTCGCACCACAGAGCATGCAGTCGTGCCATGTAACCTTCTCGTTCAGGGATCATACTGGCATCGTAGCACTCCAGCAGGCCGTCATTGAGTTGATCCGTCCACGTAAAAGTAACAAGATTCCGCCGGTCAATCGCATTGACTCCGTCTTGATTGGCTCCCCCAACTGTAGGGTAGTCGGCATTGTTGTCCGACCCATTGTCGGGAGCCCTGCGCGTTCGATTGTTTTGAACCGCACTTACTACAATTATGTTTGGTCTTGTCATTGTTGTTCCCATGAGCAGCTAGGGAAAGGGTTCGTCCATCCTTGTAGAGCCCCGCATGCAAGGATAAGGCTGTATACTCTGAGAGTCGCCGATTTCCCAGAATCACCGTTAGAGACACCTCACCCAGGTGACATTCAGCTTTCGGCACGGTTCTCACGCCTTCGCTTGGGGGTTATTCCTTCGGGACCATCCCTGGACAATTGTCCGCGACTGCTTATTAATTATTGTAACCATATTCAGCAGAAACCCTTGGTACAGGGACCCTCTATCCGCAACCCGAGGACGCGTTCGGTGGCTTTGTCATAAGCCCTTCGGTTCTATTCCAAAGGAATCGAAACTGAACTGAATATATATATATATATATATATATATATTATATATTAAAGTCATTCCGAAGAGTACCTCTGTGGAAAACCTGGAGATCGAAAGCATAAGGTCACTCATGTATTTTACATGGACGATCTCAAGACCTATGCCATAAATGAAGAGAAACTACACCAAGCTCTAAAAATTGTCACAGGATACACTCAAGAGATTGGGATGGAGTTCGGGTTAGAGAAATGCGCCACGGTTAATTTGAAGATAGGAAAACTTAATGGCATCCCCGAAGACCCTGAGCTCGTCGACACCTTAGCGCTGGAGAAACCTGTACATAGCTGGGCGTGCCACAGAGCCGCATCCAGGACGTGACATCTATAAAGGATACTCTCCGAAGCAGATACAAACGTCTGATCCGGCAGATTTGGTGTTCCGAACTGCGGGCTAAGGAAAAGTATCTGCAACGAACATGCTTGCCGTCCCGGTAGTACTCTATTCATTTGGAGTAGTACCATGGACGGAGGACGAGCTCAGATCCCTCGACATCGGGTGCGGAAAGGTTATGCACATGAACAAAAGCATGCACCTTAAGTCTTCTGTTCCTCGACTTTAGATCTCACGCCACCTAGGTGGTCGCGAAATACTGAATCTTGAATGTCTTCACAACAGGATTATTCTGGGTACAGCACACATAGTTGCAAATGGACAAGAGCCTCTTCTTAAAATGGTCAGGAAACATGAAGAAGCAGGCAAAGGGGCGTTTCTGTACAAAGCAGCGGAGGAGGCTCCTGAGACACTCGGCCTTGACTTAAATACCAGGGGTGAGAGAAAGCATCAAATCTTATCCATCTTGAATACTCACTTCTGAAGGCCCGGATTAAGGGCCCTGGAAATCGAGTGTAAATCGTAGAAATCGTATTCAGGCCAAACGACGGAGCCATTTTCTCTGATTTTTTGTATAAATAATCTAAAGGGTATAAAGCAGACATGCCCAACTCAGGGAAATTTCCTCCGGGAACACATGTTCCGAGTTCCCTACTCTTTCTCCTAGAGAGCGGGAGTGGTGGTAGACGCATGCGCGTGGTAGACGCGTACGTCACAGAGGAGAGATTCTGGCAAGCGTTTACCACCACTCCCGGTCTCTAGGAGAAAGAGTAGGGAACTCGGAACATGTGTTCCCGGAGGAAATTTCCCCGAGTTGGGCATGTCTGGTATAAAGACTCTCGGTGCAGAGCGTTTTTTTTTTCGAAAAAAAAAATCTATTTTTCATGTTAAAATTGAAAGAAAGAAATTTTCCTTGACTTCATTCAGGGGCGAATTCACCGGATAGTCGTATACGAAAAAGAGGGGCCCCTACTCAAATGAGTGGGTGAATTTCCGAAAGGTTGAGTGGGTGTAGGTGGTTTGGAGTGGATAATATCATGAAATGCAGGCTTTAAGTAAACTGAAACTGTAAACAAATAATATCTTATAATTAATGCGCCCCCGAATTCATGCATGCAATATTCAAGCCGAATCAGTGTAAGTGTACAATTTTCGGCAACTTACTCCGAAAATAGTACCTTGTATATTCAATGATAATAGACTAGCTCTCTATATAAAAAAAGAAGATTATACAAACATGCAAGATATAAATCATCTGTGTCGCCAAATTTCCTCCGAAAATACAAGATAGATTCGCATTAGACACAAACTTTGCATGTTTGCAAAACACAAGGGCTCTCTCTGCAATAACCGGTTATATAAGTCTCGCCTTCGTTTTCTTTTACCTGAGAGCTTGTACAAAAGGGGTTAATTTGTGAAACATTAATTTTTCAGCTGAAAATGCATAATTTTTGTTTACAATTCATCTCCTTGCTAGAAAATTGAAATATTTTCTGAAAAATGGATCACTTTCAGATGAAACTAAAACTATTTCGTTTAAAACTCGTATTTTTCAGTATAAAATAATTCTTATTCTTTAAAAATTAATATTTTGTATTGTATATTGTTATGCAATGTACCCGCACTCATTTGGGTAGGGGTCCGTAGTTTTCATATACGACTATGCGGTGTGTTCGCCGCTGAATGGAGTCGAGGAAAATCATTTCGTTTGACTTTTACATGAAAAATTGATTTTTTTCTCGAAAAAAGCTCTCTGTACCCAGAGTCTTCATACCCTTTAGATTATTTCTACAAAAAATCAGGCAAAATGGCTTCGCCGTTTGGTCTGTATCCATTTTCTACGATTTCCACTAGATTTCCAGGGCCCTTTTTTTATTCGGATTTTTTTCCATTATAGATTAACATACCTCGCAGATATTCCAATATTATATAATAAAGAACAAAAATTATTTATTAAAAAAATGTTTTCTACGATTATCCATAATTTTACGTTTTTTAAAGTTATATTGCAAGGAATTTTGATAACAACAATATAACGATTGAGAAATTTCTTTGTGAGATTTTTTTAACTGGGAATTTTATGATAACTTCAGCTCAATTCCTAATTTTTTTATTAATCGTATGATTTTTAAAACAAATTTATTATGCGGGCATTTGTCGGCAGAAAAAATCGTTTTTTTTTCAATTCCAGTCCTTTCAGTTGGGAATTACATTTATCGACAGAAACATTCTCTTTTTCTCGATGTCAAATGTTTAAATGAGAAACTTCATGATGATTTCAGCAATTTCCAATGAATACCACATATTTCCCAAAGATGTACAAAATTTCATAAACATTTCGTAATGATTATAAAAGAATACAAAAATTCCAAAGATGTCAAAAAGATTACAGTCCACCACATTTCGAAGATTTCAAAACATTGCAAAGATATCAACGATTTCCCATATTTAAATTATTTCAAACGCATACCAAAGATTTCACAAATATTTCAAAGATTTCATAAAATTGTCATAAACATTTGAAAAGAGAACGAAAATCACGTACAAGTGCGTACATATCGTGTACAGTCAAATTAGCTGAAAGGAGGCCATTTTGTGAAAGTAGCAGAATTTCCTTTTTGTTACAAGCACACTTGCCATAAGTTTTTCTCATGAGGAAATGAAGAAGCGCAATGAAATTAAAAATTTAAATATATGGTTGGAACATTACAACTAGAAATATTTTTTACAAGCTCTCAGGGTCCAAATACATACTAAGCGATTGACTTCCATAACCGGTTATTGCAGACAGCCTCTGAGTTTTGTGCAAACATGCAAAGTTTGTGTCTAATGCGAATCAATCAAGTATTTTCGGAGGAAATTGAGCGACACATATTATAAATATCTTGCATTTTTATATAATCTGCCCGTTTATATGCAGAGAGCTTGTATATTGTCATTTAATGTACAAAAAGTACTACTTTCGGAGTAAGTTCGCCGAAAATTGTACCGTAACATTGATTCGGCCTGAATATTGCAAACCGTTTTTTTTGTACATTTACTTGTGATATTATTTTGTTTAGTTTTATTTTATTTCAAATCTGTATGTCTAAAACTATGGTAACCTGAAATTAAGCAATAATTTTATTATTGCAAAAAGGTATTTTGCGAAATTAAACATATTTTTATAAGGGGGATGTTTTTTTTTTTTTTTTTTTTTCAATTACTTTAGCATTACTTCAGGAACATGGGGGTAAGGCCAACTCACCGTACTTCGGTGCCACCATTATTGCCTGGTTGGACTTCTGCGTGCAGTTTATTCTCACCCTACAGGGTTACGCGTCGTCCTCGGCAGAAGGGTCGAATGTCTCATCTCGGGCTCGCCGGCCTTCGACCCTGTAGAGTAGTCTCTTGTCCTGCAGACAAAAAACAATGAACAAACAACAAAAAAGAAAAACCAACCATCTTCAAGTTTTCTACTTAAAAATACTACACAATCATCATTGCTGAGGGTTGCGCAGTCTCTCCTGTTCTTCCTTCTTCTTCTGTCGAAGGACCGATTCAGTGTAAAGTGCCACCGAATCCCAGTGCTCCTGGCTAAGAAGCATCCACGGTACGGTATTCTCAGGAGTTTGTGCCTCTCCGAGCACAGTCTCTAGGGCATGCTTCTCAATCGCCCACCTTTCACATTCGTAGAACGTATGTTCAACTGTATCCACCTTTGTGGGACAGTAATCACAAAGCTCGCTTTCCTTCCTGTTAAGCCGGTGTAAATAGGAATTAAAGTGTCCGTGACCCGTGAGAAATTGGATGAGGTGGAAGTTAACCTCACCGTGCTTTCTCCCAAACCACGGGGCCACCTCCCCTATAAGCCGCGCTGTCCATCTTCCCCTAGAGTCGGTGTCTCAGCAATGTTGCCATTCCGCTAGGGTTCGGACTCTCTCCTCCACTCTGATACTTGGACGATCTTCCTTCAGTTGAATTCGCTCGTAATTTCTCTTCTTCTCCTTAGCAAGTAGGAAAATGGGAATCACTCCAGCCACAATCATTACCGCCGGAGCTGAGACTGTGCGACACGCGCTCGCAGTGCGCATAGCACAACGGCGTTGTACCGAAACCATTCGTTTACGGTACTTTTCAGTTTCCAATGCGTCTGCCCAAATCTCTGCACCGTATAAAAGGATCGAGTGAGCCACACTCATTAACACTCTCCTTTTACTGGCTCTAGGGCCTCTAATGTTTGGCATAAGCCTTGAGAGATTCGCCACCGTCTTACTGGCTTTGTCCGCAGCATACTGAATCTGACGCCAATGCGTTAGCTTCTGGTCCACTTTTTCACCCAAATATCTCACAGACTTCGATGCCACAACAGATTCACCTGCTATGTTGAATGTCACATCATCTCCAAAATGCCTCTGCCTCGTGAGTATAACCACTTCCGTCTTGTTAGTCGCCAGTGTAAGCCCATGATTCCTAAGCCAATCATTCACCAGAAAGATAACATGTGCTACTCTTGTCTGAGCGTGCACTGTATCTCTGACTATAATCATGGCCGCAAGATCATCAGCGAATCCAATCAATTTGGCCCACTCAGGCAGCACGATTTCGAGCACACCATTGTATAGTACATTCCAAAGATCTGGACCAAGCGCAGACCCTTGTGCCACACCAGCTGTGACTTTTCGTGTCTGTTGTCCTTCCGTAGAGTCATACAATAACTCCCTGTCGTTGAGGTAATCACTGATCACTCTTCGCAGATACGACGGCACCCTGAACCGATGCTCAAGAGCATCCAGGATGTCAACCCACTTTGCTGAGTTGAAGGCGTTCTTCACATCGAGAGTGACCAGCACACAGGAGTTCCTTGTTCTGTGATTACCCTGCCATGTTCTATTTGTCACTGTAATGACTTCTCTAATGGCTCCGATTGTGGAGCGATTGGTACGAAACCCGTTTTGGTTTTCTAAGAACCCACCTGCTTCTTCAATGGCCATCCGCAGACGGGCACGAAGAAGTTTTTCGAAAACCTTCCCTGCGTTGTCAAGCATGCAGAGTGTTCTGAATGACGAGGGTGTGATGGGAGGACCCTTACCCTTGTCAAGCAGAACCAACTTCTGCACTTTCCATCTCCTCGAAAAGATGCCAGCCAACAAACATGCATTATACATATTCAACAACACGTCTGGGAATTCGCAAACAATCAGCTTAAGTACTTCAGCTGGTATCCCGTTTGGCCTTGGAGCCTTGTGATTGCCCAACGAGCAAACTGCGCTACACAGCTCATCACTCGTGAAAAGCTGAATTTCCGCCTCCAAAACTGGGATCTCGGCACAAACTCTCTCCGGATATTGTGGAAAGAGTGAATCTACGATAATCTCCATTCCTAAGGGATCCCTTGAGGGTTCCGGAGCTCGATATCCCAGACTACGGGTAACAATCTGATAGCCGCGTCCCCAGACATCCTTGTCAACTTCGTCGAGTAAGGAAATCCACCCTTTGCTCTTGCTGTCCTTGATGGCTCTATTCAATGCCTTCTTTGCCAGAATATAGCTTGCTTCAGCCACACTGACGTCAGGACCGCCCCTCTTGCGTTGGGCCTTCCTGCGCTTCGCCAGAGCCTGTCTGCGTAGATCGGCGATTTCCTCATTCCACCAGTAATTCTGCTGATTTCGAAGATGTTTTGATTTTTTGGGCATTGATTTGTCACATACCTTTTTAACCAAACTTGTCTTGTCATCTTTGAGGGGCGAACAGCCCATCTAGTAAGACCGTCCGCTCTGGACAACGTTTCGAGTACCGCCAGCTGACTGAGCTTAGCCACGTTCCAACCTCGCGCCTTTGCGATTACAGCCTGCGTTCCTCCTACTCCAAGGTTTGGGCCAACCCAGAACTTAATGTACTGGTGTTCGCTACCGGTAAGCTCCTCCAGGACATGCCATCCACATATTATGGAAGAGACACCAGCAGAGGCCAGAGTAATATCAATGATAGTACCCTGGCAGCCACTGCGTCTAAATGTTGTAACCGTACCCGTATTGAGGATCGTTAGGTCCAACCTAGCCGCCATCTCTACCAGCCTGCCGCCTCTGTTGCAGGTCCACGACATGCCCCACTCCCCCGCTTTCGCATTGAAGTCTCCAGCAATGATGATTTCTCCATCTAGATCCCGAATGCCATCTTCTAATGCAGCAAGTTTCCTAACGTATGCGTCTATTCCCTCATTGGGTGAGAGATATACACTTACGTAGTTGATATTCCCACACCTGATCCACACGTAGCCTTCACCCTTACACATGTCCACTACTGGGAACATGGATACGTTTCTTACCCATATTGCTGCAGTGTTCGTGTTGTCCGGGTACCAATCGCGTCCACACATGCCACAGTATTGCTCCGAAACAATCAGAAGATCAGCCTTGTGCTCTCCCGAAATCTGGGTCAGCAAATCTCTGGCAAGTCTGCTTCTACCCAGGTTACACTGAACAATGACCGCCATCACTGATCAGTCCTACAAAACTCCTTATACACCGGGCATCTAGAGGAGCCCGGAATGTGATCTAAGTTTTCATTGCTACCTGTTCGCTCGGCGCATAAATAGCAATGAGGTTTCTCGGTGCAGGTAGAGGACAGATGCCCCTCCTTTCCACACTTCCAACAAGTTTTACTTCTGTCTTGCTCCTTACAAGAGACTGCGATATGACCAAAGCCATGACAGCGAAAACAACGCGTGATAATCATCCTGCGTCGTACGCGACAGCTGACCCATCCAATCCGGATATGACCAGCCTCCTCCAGTTTCTTAGCAGCGGTTTCATCACAGTCGATGAAAGCAATCCTACTTCCCCAGCGGCTTGGGTTCGAGAGATTGATTTTCAAATCCCTGCCCTTTTCGTTCCCAAGAACATGATCTAGAGCATCCATAATCTCTAGATCGTCAGTTGCTAAATCCAGATCTTTTATCTCGATCCTAGCCCTCGGTACAAGCTGACGCACCTGCCCACTATCGACAACAGCAGCCGTCAGTGCCTCGGTAAATTTGGCTTTGGCGTCCATACTTGCGCCCACTTCAACCAGTATATCTCCTGTCCTTGTCTCCCTTATAGTTTTAACAATGACCTCCATTTCGTCAGATTTAACTTTGCTGCGGACCAGTCTAAGGACGTCCGCATACTTTTTCCCTACTGCTGGTTTGATCAACACTGCCTCCGAGCGGGCCCGTGTCTTTCTTCTAGCTGTTGTTTTGGAGGGGCGTGTTGTAGAATTTGCCCCCTCTGGCTGTAAACCACTATCACCAGGAGTTGTCGCCTGCCTTCTGCGATTACGCCTCTTCTGTTCCGTCCACTCAGGAGCTTCACCTGCACGCTGAATCTTCTTCGCTGGACGCAGAGATGAGCCTTCACCAGGACTAGGCGTGCCCTCAGCTGTTCTCTTCTTGCTGCGTTGTCCCTTTGGTGTATTCAGGTTCATGTTATCCTGAAGACTAGTTTTCTTGCCCAGATGTGATGATTCCAAGCAAGACCTATTCTGGACTACTCTGAATTCCGTCAGAGCGTTACGCGCCTTTTCTACTCCATCTCTAATTTTCAGGTCAAGATTTGGCCTCATACTGATATATGCTTGCATATCATCGAAGACTTTTGCAAGTTGGTTTAGAAAGCCTTCCAGGGGAGACTCCTCTTTTGCCTCCTTGTCATCTTCCACATTAGCCTCCATAGCCAAGCGTCTTTGGTTCCCCCCAAAATCCTTGGAACCGACATCAGCCACCGGGGCTTTCACCCGATCGGAACCGATGGAGAGATCAGAGCTCTCTTGGGGTATTTTGTTTTCAAGAAGCGTGCTCATGTTTGGTTTATAATTCGGGGTTCCTTCCCCTAGCTGGTTTTTGTCCGCCCCGGATATTTGATTTCTCCGATACCACCCATATCTGAGAGGCATTCCCCTATCCGCAACCTGGGGAGTCGCCCGATGGGGGACCAGCAACCCCACACGGAATAAGGGGGATGTGGAAGGAATTGGAAGGGAACTACTTAAATGAATTTTGAAGTTTGATTGAAAAAAAAAACAATTTTCTGAGATTGCTGCGAACAAAGAACAAATTTTTAAATGTGTATGAAAAGAAATAAAGTTGACACGTGAAGTGGGTGATGACAATTATTGAAGGATTTTGTGGATGATAGAAGGTAAGTCAACTGTATGAATAATTTTTGGCTGTATAAAATTGCCTATGTATTTTACACTATATATATATATATATATATATATATATATATATATTGTTTTAGGTTTCTTATACATGAAGCTTTGTAATAGGTACAATTTCGAAAAATTAAAAATTCTTTTAATTAAACGATTCTTAATTGATAAATTCCCGTATAATACAATGATCTAAGTCTTTGTTCGTACAACTGTGCCGATTTTATTATACGCTTGTAATTTTTTTTATTCAATTGTTCGGAAAAAAACTTCCTTTCAGCAAACTAAAAAACTATTTATTAAAAAGCAATCATCAAACTTCATTCAAGATTAATACCATGTTTATAACATAATATTGAATATTTTCAAAATCATCGATCAGGCCGCAAATGTTTTTAAAATGAAATTCAGCTTTACAATAACCACAAGCACTTCAGTTGCACAAATATGAAAATTATGCCTTTTATTTTTAAAGCTAATTTCTTGAGAAAAAAATGTAATTACTTTGTATTTAGCATTACTATATTTTCAAATTTACCACCTGTAACTACAACTTGGCAATCCTGCAGTGGGACCGAAGTCCCACTGCTGGAATCGGGCGCAGGTGCTTGTTGCAATCACTTATGTTACGGTACTTCCCATCTTTTTCTAGAATTCTGTAGACCTTGATGAAAGTGATTCCAACTTTTGCATGTACAGCTACTGCGCGTGCCTGGCGTAAGCGGCTCTCTTTGGCCGCTAATGGCGCGTAATTCAAACTGAGTGTATTTTTCAATTATTTGAATTAAAATAAATAAATATTATGAATGAGTACTTTTAAATCGTTATAGAACAATTTTTCTTGTAACAAAAAAAAATTGGTAATGAAATATAAGTTGTCCTTTGGAATTCAATTAAAATAAGCTATCATTTACTGAATATACGCATTATTATTTTATTCCTCACCTTGCACCACAAATTACGTAATTTATGATATAGATGTGCAATATATAATAATTATTTATTTTAATTTTAATAATTCTTCATTATATAGGGTTTGAATTGCGCGCCAAAAGCGACCATTGAGGGCCGCTGCGGCAGGCAAGCGCAGTAGCTCTGCATGTCAAACTTAGTTTGCGGCAGACATTTTCATCAGGATACGCCTTGAGGTAAGTCAAGTAAAATCCTTCAATATCTCTGTAATCCTTTTCAAAATAACTATAAATAATTTATTTATTTGATTATCTCTAATATATATTTCTTGATGCCTAAACAATTTCAAACTTTGATTCAAATTGTGTATACTAACCCTCGTGAAAAGAAAGACCAACTTTAGATCACAGTATAGGCAGGTATATTCTTGTCCCGGCAGTTTGAACCCCCAATATCCCATCATTATTAGGCTCATCACGAGTCATAGATTGTAAAGGAGGCGCTCTTTCTTGTAAGTTTCAACAGAAGGAGATGACGAGATGGAGGGAGGGACAGAGTTCCATAAATATAACGGCAACTGGTTGAAGCCTTCTAGATCTCGTAAATAATAATAAATCATCCCAGGTTCTTTGGGACTTTTAGGTAGAGCTAGTCTGTTGATACAGACAGCTATCCTTATTTAACAGAGAGAGTGGTGTCTATTTCAATGCCCTAAAATTGATGCAGGTATAGGCTGAAAGGTAAAAGACCAGAAACAGACCAAACGTGGTTTGAAACTGGTCTTAATGTGATCTAAAGTTGGTCTTTCTTTTCACGAGGGAATGTATAGCAAAAAATGTAACCTCAAAATTAGTATATTTACAAAGAACTTATTATCATAATTCAAAACAATATTGATCACAATTTTCTTTTCCTACAGCTATTGCGTTTTATACTACTCTTTTTATTTAAAAATCTGAAACTTTGTGCGAAAATGATTGTGATGTAGAAAAAGTATACACGTGTATAATTTTTCTAAACCGCAATCAGTTTTAACTACATTATTTTTGGGACCAGTCAGAGGGGTACCTTCCCCTCATCACGCCACTATTGGCAATTTTTATTCCAGAATGCAACTATTTGTTGGAATCACTTTCATTAAGGTCTACAGAATTCCAGAAAATGATGGGAAGTACCGTAACATAAGTGACTGCAACAAGCAACCGCGCTCGATTCCAGGAGTGGCACTCCGATACCGTGTCGAAAATCGAACGGACCTCTTTTTCTAACGTGTGGAGATAGAAAGAGAGATTCGTTCGATTTTCGACTAAGAAACAGCTCTGAACTTTTCGTTCGTAGCTTTCAGCGCCTCCAAATATAATTGTCACAAATTTAACGTCCTTCATAACCCTAGTAGCAACGTCTGCCTTGTATGGCAAAGGCCAGAGTCTGGCTCAGCATCTGCTCCCCCTAGTCGACCAGACTGGCGGGAGAAAAGATCAGACCAGACGAAAAACAGAATCTGGTAGATAAAGGAAACAGATTCTGGTATTTAGTTTGAATAATAGTAATTAATATAAATAATGAAATTGAAAATCCAGCAATCGGAAATTTAAACGATTCACAAGTATGAACAAAAATGCAAGCATGCAAGCTTATACGACAACAGATTATGTTTTTAATATTTCAGTGTGTCTCCTGCAGCCCTATCCGACTCCCCGACTTTTTGTACAGCAGCCGTTGTCGCTTACAGGTTCCACATGACGGGTGAATTCATCCGCTAGCCACCAGATAGCGCCTCATTCGTCCTGTTCCAGAAAAGCATTGGTCTTATGGAAAAGTCAATAATTAATATTAAATAGAAACATTCCCGATCATTTCAGTTTGCAAAATTAAGACCAACAACTCTTTGATGGGTAATTGATATTTGAAAAATATAAAAGTCATTGAAATCTGAAAAGATTATTGTAAAAACATTGTTTTAAAAGTGCTATATATCGCAGTATTCTCAAAATTTCATATAATGCAAGCAACATTTAAAAACGTTAAACAATTTATATGCATAATATTTTGATTTATTCTAATGGCACTTTGATATAAAATTATCAAAATTATAACTTTACATATGTTTGATAATAACAATAGGTATTTAACATATGGAAGTAAGTATTTGTTTTTTGATGAAATGTTTAATAGGTACTATAAATTAAGAATAACATTTATTAATAACAAATATAAATTAATTTTATAATAAATTGGATGTCAGAACCCTATTGACAAAATAAAGATCCTAAGAGAAAACGAAATATAATAATAAAGAACGTAACAAAAAAAAATTATAATACAAAAATATTATAGAAACTTGAATAATGAAATTAGCAAATGTAATAGTATCTTAATATTTTTTTGTATAATAAATCAGGAATTAAAAAATCCTTAATTTTAATAATTCAATTTTTAAGAACGAGAACTCTACCTCGCAGAGTGCGGTCAATATGGCGTCGATCGCGTTGCACAGGCCGCAGTATCGATCGTATCGATCAACGCGCTGGTTCTAAGTTCGGGGTAGTGAACATAGTGAATTCATTATACTCTTTGCAGTGTAACGTACGTAACGTACGTTTAATCAAAAATTTGTTGTTCCGTGGAATACTAAAAGTAGATGGTAAGTAAATGTAAAAAATATTTATATTTTCCTTATTGGTAGTTGTTTCAAAGTTTTAGTTTAGCAGTTATAGTTTGTTGAAGTTTTTTATAGGTTTAGTGAATGCAGTGGTTTTACTTTTATACAAATTTCATGTTTCTAATAATTGAACGCGAACGCATACACTACCGGTCAAAATTGTGGGACCACCTACAAAATTTGTATTAAAATCATGCTCGTCTTTAAAAGCGTCTATCTCCGTGAAAAATTGAGCTATACATATTTTGAAAAAATCGTTTGAAAGAATATAAAATTTCGCGTCGATTGAGCTATTGCTGAAGTATTTTTGTTGAATAGAAGTCGAGATAGCGTGTGAGAGAGATCGATGTAATTTCAGATTTTGACGAATTTTCATTTCTCAAATTCAACTCGCTGCATGCTTTAGGGAAGTGACAGGAAAAATTTGGAACTTTGCTTAAATGAAGCCTGAGGTCTCAGCTTTAAATTAAGACCAAGAACACTCAAAACTTCTTATTAGTTTTCGAGTTAGGACTTTATTTCTTAAGCGACGCACGAAAGGTTTTTGATGCGGCGGATCGGCAGTTTGGCGCCCACCGCCTATTCTGCCTTGCTACTGCCTAACGAGTCGAGCGAACTGCCGATCCGCCGCATCAAAAACCTTTCGTGCGTCGCTTAAGAA
>CAKNXH010059921.1:405449-438350 GCA_932178445.1 Andricus quercusramuli | reverse complement strand
AAAAAAAAAAATTCATGGTAGGCGTCACGCACCTATAAAAAGGGTTTCGTAGCTTCACCCTCCCCCCATCAATCCTGCAACTCTCTCTTCTTTCCTTTCTTCTTCTATCCTATCTTGTCCTATCTGATCCTATCTTACTAAACCCTCCCATCCCTCTCCCTCTCCACCGCTCTCT
Organism: Andricus quercusramuli; assembly: GCA_932178445.1. Classification (NCBI taxonomy): domain Eukaryota; kingdom Metazoa; phylum Arthropoda; class Insecta; order Hymenoptera; family Cynipidae; genus Andricus; species Andricus quercusramuli. Next base: position 438,175 of record CAKNXH010059921.1, on the reverse strand, counting down.
TCCTATACTACCCTTCGCTACTTCCCGTACCCTTTCCTACTCACCTACCTCACTTTCCCTCCCCATCTGTACTCCTCACATCCCCAATTTACCCGCATCCCCCCCTCTACATCATTTCGTTTCTCCTACGCCCCCCTACTTCAACAATCTCGTCCCTTTCACCCTACTCCCCCCACTTCCTTTTTCCCAATTCCTCTCTTCTACTTCCCTGCACCACCGCTGTCTTTTGCCTACACGACCCTCACTACCCCTACTGGGGAAAAAATACGACGGATGGACGAACACCCGACCGAAATTATAAGGTTTTCTGCCTTGAGCTACGAGACCTTAAAAAGCATTCTGTAGCCAAACTTCATTAATTTAATTTTAATTATGTCGTTCAAATCTCCTCCCTCCCACATTTCATTTCCTCTCTCTCCAACTCTTCACTCCTTCCTCTCTCACCACTCCTTCCTATCCTATTCTATCCGATCGTATTTTGTCATCCTCTCCCCTCACTTCCTCCTACTCCCCCACATTCCAATACTTCCCCTTACCCCCCTCATTTCTTCACACCCGCACTACCTATTTCCTCCCCCTACTTCTCCCCCTACTTCCCGTCTCCTCACCCCTACTTCCCCTCCCGGGAAAAAAGTACAGCGGACAGACGGACCCCCAACCAAAATTAAGAGGGGTTTTCCCTGAGGCTACGAAACCCTAAAAGCATTCAAATACGTTATTATAGCCTGAATTTATATTTGAACCAAAAGTTTAATTTTTTTGAATTGTGCTACGGGGGAGGTGTCATGTCTTGTGACTTCAAATTACAGGCCTCTGACTAACGCCACTCTTGAAGCTTTTTTTGTAACGACGCAATTATGTTGTATTTTGCAAAAAAAATGACACTCAAGGCTGAGCTATTTTTTCAAATTGCTCGCTAATGCAACTAATTTTAACTTTGCTTTTAAAAATATTTTCTTTATACCTCGGTCGAAAGTACGCAACTTTTGCGCCTACTTCAGGGCAGAAAGTTAATGATTTGTGCATCGGTAATGCTGCACGCACGCCCTCTGTAATAGCGGGAGCAAACATTTTTTTGATTTGTATTGAGACGTGAAACTGGTTTCATTAACCCGACTGACATTATTCATTTGTTAGTAACCATGGTTTGTTATTAACTGTCTTTTGTTTAATTGTAATGTATTTTATGTTGATTTAATTTCAATTAATTTATATTTGTTAAATTTAAATTAATGTTCATGTTAGTTAAATTGGAAAACTTTTATGCTCAGTTAACTTGAGAAATTTTCATGTTTGTTATTTTAAAAAATACATGTTTATTAAATTTAAAAATTTTCATATTTGTTAGCTTGAGAAATTGTTTAAAAATAAATGTTCAATTGTCTACATTGGTTTATTTTTATTTGATGCCTGCCCCCCCCCCCCCCCGACCAGCAGCACTCGCTTCGCTCGTGCCGCAAATGTCAGGGGTAGGCATCATTATTTTATTTTCGATGCAATACATTTATTATTTTTCTCCGTACTTTCGACCGGCTATAAAGAAAAGCAGTATACACCACACGGGCAGAAAGTGTGAGAGCCCTGAACTGCGCGCTGCGATGCCCTCGGCTTCGCCTCGGGCATCATGGCGCGCAATGCAGGAATCTCACACTTTCTGCCCTAGTAGTGTAATATACTATTTCAAACTTCTTCGCCGATTCGCAAAAATATCATTATCTCAAAAATCAGAATGTCAAAAGATTTTAAAAATTTTCAAAACATTTTAAGCGTTTTCTGAAATTTTTTTTTTATTACAAAGATTTCAAGAAATTGTAATGGATTTCAAAGCATTTTAACTCATTTCAGTGATTTAACAGGATTTTCTAGGGTATCAATACTTTTAGAGCATTTGAAAAGATTCCACAGGATTTCAGAGAATTTTGAAGATTGCAAAGGATTTTAAGAGATTTTAAAAAGGTTCGCCTGATTTCAGAGGATATAAAAGTTTTTAACATTTTTGAAGAAATTTTAAAAGATATTATAAATTTCAAGATAATTTACGAGATTCTAAAGTATTTTAAGGGATTTGTAGAGATATTATCAGACATACGCAATTTCATTGAATTCCAAAAGATTTTAAAAATTTCAAAAATGTAAATTGATTTCAAGGGATTTGAAAGATTTTAGGGTATGTTTACAAGATTCCCAGAAATGCTAAGAGATTAAAAAAAATTCAAGAGACTTTAAGGAATTTCAAAGAATTCCTAGAGAACTTTAGGGAGTAAATGAAATGAAATTCCAAGAAATTTGACAGAATGTGAAAGATTTCAAGGGATTTTAAGAGATTCAATGTGATTCAATTTCTCTCTATTGACTACCAGCATCCACATGAATATTTTCAGAAGATTCATCTGATCTCAAGGTTTTTAAAATTTGTGAAGAATTTCAAGGTGATTTACGGGTTTTTAGAAAATGTCGTAGTATTATAGAAAATGTCAAGAGATTTGAAACTGCCAAAGGAATTTAAAATGATTTCGTAAGATTTCAGAAGATTAATTATATTTTGATGATTTCAAGGAATATATATCAAGGAGTATGATCGATATCAAGGAGTATGATCGTATTTGTTCTTCAAGAACAAATGCGATCATACTCATTATTGATGCCTTTGTAAACACACGTTGTGTCATGGCGTCTAAAGATGACGTTTTCCCGCTACTTTTGTTTTTGGAGCTCTCCATAAATCTCTCTTGTCTTTCTATCAAAAATGCTATTTTAAATGTACAAATAAATGTGTGTGTGTCCACATTCACGGAAATGTTCTATAAAATCTGAAAAAACTTTTGGCAAGTTATTTGAAAGAATGTTTTTTCTTTAACTTATACATTTTCATTCTTACAAAATAATTTTAATACAAACTTTTTGTCATCAGCATTTTTGCAATATATAAATTATTATTATCTTTTTTTCTTTTCAAAAGTTTCTCTATTTTATCTATTATACAGGTATTTTATTGTTGACATAACCAACACAAAAATCCAAAATTTGGGATTCAATCAATCATTTTGTATCTTTTAATACATAATGATAAACATTACTGCTGTTTTTTGGACATTCTCACATTTATCCGTGTTTCAACCGTATTATAAAAAGATGGAAAATCTAGTTCTTATCTCATTCGTCTTCCAAACTTATGTTCTAAGTCAATAACTTATATACACTATTTATTTATATTATAATTTCCTATCAAACTTATTAACAAAACAAAACAAAAAAACAAAAAAATTGGTTTGTTCACACTTTCATCACTTTTCGGAGAAAATCCGGAGACTGTTTTATACATTTTCATCACTTTTTATCGGCAAAGATTTATGCTCTTGTTTTTTATTATTTTTTATTTATAATTTTATGTAAAATTTAGACTATAATAAATAATGTTTCAACAGGTTTCAATAGGCTTGAAAAGGGACTATATCAAGTCCGAAACGTTGCCACTTCTCAATGAAATAAAGTCTTTTTTATACTAATGACCTTTCCATCCGGAGACTGTTTTATACATTCATGGATATTCTTTGGAATCTTTTGATCTCCCGTTAATCCCTTGAAATTCTTTAAAATCTTTGAAAATCTTTTGAAATCCCTTCAAATCTTCAAAATCCCATTAGAATCCCCTGAAATTCTTCAAAATTCGTGAAAATACTTCGGTATCTCTTGAATTGAAGTCCCATGACTTTTTTTAAATGTTTAGAAATTTCTTTAAATCTTTTGTAATCCGCGGATATCGTTCTTAGTTCCTTAAAATCCATCAAAATCCCTAAAAATCCGTCAGAATTCTTTTGTAATATTTGAAATTTTAGGAAATCACTTGAAATCTCATGAAATCCCTAAAGAACTTTGGAAATCTCGCTTACAGTAAAAACAATAATTGGTATATCGTTGATTTATTAAGTAAAAAATATAAAATCTTATGTGAGAAGGAAGGGAGATCACAGCAATCTTACGAATAATATATAATAGGGGGGAGGGGTCTAAAATGTCAAAAATCACTCTCACGTAATTTATGCACATTACTTAAGATTATTATGATTTTCTGTGGATTCCAACGGATTTCAACAGAATTCAAGAGTTTTTATAGATTTCAATGCATTTCGAAGGGCTCTATCAAATTTTATTAGATTCTACGCTTCATCAGAGGATATCAAAGATTTCATCATTTTTCAAGAGTTTGGAATATATTTCAAGATTTTGAGATGTTTTACGGGATTTTGCTTGATTTTTGTGGGCTTACTAGGAATTTAACAAGATTTCCAAATTTTGAAGGGTTCTCAAAGAACTTTTTAGGATTTCAGAAAATTTCAGAAAATTTTCAAAAGGTATGCAGGATATCAATGATAATTGAAATATTTTTTTAGGTTTCTACAGACCTGTGGGGAATAAATCAGAGGATCTTAACAGATTTCAGGAGTTTTTAAAGGATTTTAACGCATTTCAAAGCTTCTAATGGTATTTGAAAATAATTTACAATTGATACAATTTTTTATCTCTGAAGTGAGTCCTAGCCATGGAATTAGTTATGAGATTAAATTAAATTTTAAAACTGCTTTTTCAATTACAAAATAGATTCTTCAACAAAAAATTATTTTTACGGTCCACTTGGATTTTCTTCCCAATTTACTCTTTTTGTTCTCATTCCGTTTTTGCATTTCAAAAGGGGTGTGAAGACGCCTCTTATCATTTCAATTAATCGAGACTATTTTATTAAGGAATAAAAGAAAACATTTATTTTCCTTGAATGCTCCTCTAAAGTAAAGAAATTTTTACTATCTAAATCGTGTTTCCGAGTAGACACGTTTTCCTAGCACTATCGTGCAGGGCTTCAGAAAACCGTAAAGAGAAATTTCCTTTTACGAACAGCCGTAAATGAAAAAAAGCTTGATAGAGACATTGCGCGTAAGCTTAACTCTAACCGAGTGCTTAAGCTTTTACTGAAATAGGTCTTTTTATAGGATTGAAAAATGGGGCTTCAGAAAAAAATTGCTACATCTGAATTGCCAAGTAATAAAGTAGGCAGGAACAACCCTGGCTACTCGTACAGGTTTTCCTAGAATTTCTACATCCTGATCTGTGTTAAATTAAAAAGGAGGATACTCTAGGGAAGTGCAAAAATTTGACTTCCGATTTTTGGTGATCGATCTCCCCCCCCCCCCCCCAGTTTGTTCGTTTTTCGGAAAGAGAAAATCCGTTTTTTTTTTCAACCTTAACCCGTGCTGCCAGGCTCATTAAATTAACATGGGGGTTTAAATTAGAAAAGCTCGGTTTTCAGAAAAATGGAAAAAAGCAGTACTTGTTATAAACTTTTTGTGAAATAAAGTATAGTCACCTCTTAAGAAATGTTCGAGGAATTATTTCCACCAAATGACTTTCAATTTTCACCCCCAAATCCCCTTTTATTGTGCCTGAAATGTGCACCAAAAAATGCAAAATAGCAGATTTCTATAAAATTCATGCTAAATACGGTATTTTTTGGAATCTTTTTTGCATGAGTAATTTATAATCGATAAGAAAAATGGGGGGGGGGGATCGATTACCAAAAATCGAATTTTCACAGCTATTTCGGACCAGCCTAATGATACTAATTTTGAAAAACTGATGGAAGATAGAAATTTAAAAAAAATTATTTAATTGTTCTTACCGGAACTAAAAATCGACGAACTTCTGCCAAGGCGTAAGCAATTCTTGCATGAGCTTCTGCAGGGGTTGCATATGCAGAAATTTCCACGTGTAAGTCTTCCATTAGGTGTGAGAATTTTGGGTCACCACTTATTCGAAGTTCTTCTTCCTATAATCATAGATACATAAAATTTTTTTTATCATTTATTTTATTTCATCGTTGTTGACTACCTGATTTGTTGCATACTGCGTGAATATGACTTTAATTGGCTGTTTTTCATTTGTTCTTTCTGATTTTCTCAAATTTTGTAAATTGTAGTTTCCAAATGAGGAATTGTTATTCTAGAAATTTACTTCTAAAACAGAAAATTTGAATTTATATTTAAATTTTCTTAACGTTTTGATCAAATGTTTTATCAATGACAAAAGGATTCTATTCATAACCCCTTGACCATATCCAATGAGGTTTTATTCATCTATTAATAAAGATTGAGTACTTTCAGCACCATCAATTTAGTAAGTAAATTTGAAGTTAAGGTATTAATTTTTATAAATTATACAAAATTTATATTATTTTAGATGATAGATACTATAAAATACAAAAATATTGTATTAATATCAATTTTATATTTTAATTATAAATTGCGTGTGATTACAAAAATAATAATCGTTCGCGTGTTTTTTCTAGTATTTCGGGAGGCACACGTCAGGAATATCAGAACCTGCAAGTGGTCGTTTTATTTTTGTGAAATTATAGTAGGGAAGAGTGGGGAGTTGTGGGCCATGGGGAGTCGTGGGCCACCTCAATCTACGCCAATTTGTGGGTGGTAGGATTGCTTTAACCACTGCCAAAAGACTCTCTTTGTATGAGCTCGCTTTCGTGAGCTCGACCCATAGTCTCAACAGACGTAGTTAGTATTTTGACATTGTTGATTGAAGAAATCAAAATAAAAGTTTGTGTACAGCTCAAGTTGTTGATATTCGAAGTCCCGTTGTGCAGCATATTTCCGAGGTAAGTTAGTGCAAAATATTCCTTGAGCAATTGGCTTTAAATTCAATCGAACAATTTCGGTAAAACACTCATTGTGTGTATGGCAATTCGGTCATTTCGTAAATGTCGGCTGTGGGGAGTTGTGGTTCACCGTTAGTTGGGAGTCGTGGGCCAAACGTTCTTAATGCGTATTTCAGTTTTTGAAGTGAACCTTCTTTTCTCTTGTTCTGAAAAGTGATGTTAGAGTGAATTTAGAATGTCAATTGTGTTGAAACAATGAATGTCAATCAGAACAACACAGTTCACTGCAACATGTGCGATCGTGCGGCGCAATTGAAATGAGCCAACATGAGAACCGGATATTACACGTGCATATATTGTGAATCAGAATAATTTTTTGTTAATCTTTTTAAAATCATTAATTCTTATTTACTGCAACTTTAATAAACATAAAATACTGGAATATGTCATTTTCTTTTATTTTTTGTCATGGTCCACAACTCGCCACCAAAATCACAAATATCGATTTTGATAAGATTTACGTCATCCTAAATATTTCTCGCGCATGAACGAATTTTATTAATTGTGGTCTCCAGTTGATACACTGAGAAGTTTACTATAAGTAACAGTTCATAGATTGACAATTTATCGATGTTCAGAAAAAATATTTCTTGAAAACAAAGTGTGGCCCACAACTCCCCACTCTCCCCTACTATATAAGAGAAATGTTGTGTCCAAATTTTTTTTAATTTTCAGAATTATGGGAGTTACGCGGGAATTGATCATTGAATTTTGATGAAACTTGCAAGCATTAGAGATCGGATTGAACAGTTTTTAAAATTGAAACTTTAAATAAGTTTATTTCTTGATTTTCCTTATTCAGTGAGGGAAATTTGTTATTTAGTATTATTTGTTGATTTTATAAACAAATGGTACAAACAATTGTCGAGTATGGAGATTCAAAATCAACAAGAAATCATTTTTCTTTAATTGTGCTTGAAGTGTCAGCATAATAATTTGTTATATCATTTGCTCCTGAATTTAATAAATAAAATCGAATCATATATATTTTCAACACCGAACTTTGCTGGTAATATAATTTAAGGACATTAAAAGATAACTTTTTTTTTTACTTTAAATTTCCACACTGTAAATTTGTTTACATACATATATTTTTCAATTAACAAGTAATATCAGAAGACATACATTATCGGGAAGTGCATAGATGGTGGGACACCCTGTATAATAAAGTATATAACTTTTCCACCTGGGCAGTGATTGTTAATAGAATTTGTTTATAACAATTATTATTACAAGTCAACCATTTTTTCATCCCGCGTTTATATGAATTAAAAAAAAATAAGGTGATTTCATGAGGAACCTTTTTATCTATTTGGTCTAACAAAGGTAAAAGGTGGGTATTTGACGAAAAATCAAATCCAACATTTTTAAAAACTTTTCTCTCGGCAAAAATTTTGAAATTTTGTATTCCAAGTTAAAAATATATAATTTCATATTTACTATCTCCATGAAGTTTCATCAAATTAAATTATCGGTTCCAGCAAGGTCGATAATTCAAAAAAATCCAACACCAAAAATTCAATATGGCGAAAATCCCTTAATTTTGAAAATTTTCAAAAATCTTTTGTACCTAAAATGTCTCTTATATGAAGTTTCCAATTAAAAAGACTGACATTGAAAAAAACAAGTTTTTCCGTCGACAAATGACTGAATAATGCATTTGTTTATCAAATTTGTTTAAAGAAGACAAAAAATTGATCAACTAAGTATATGTGTTTATGAAATTATCATCGACTTCCCAATTAAAAGAACTGCAGTCGAAAAAAAAAATTTTTGTTGTTCACAGATGTCTGAATAATGAATTTTTGTATTAAATTTCTTTAAAAAATCATAACATTTATCAACCAAATATGAATTTTGCTGAAATTATCATGAAGTTCCTAATTAAAAGGACTGACATAGAAAAAAAAACGAATTTTACCGTCCACAAATGCCCGAATAATGCATTTGTTTATTAAATTCGTTTAAAACAATCATACAATTTAATAACAAATTCTGAATTTTCCTAAAATTATATGAGGCTCCTAATTTTTAAAAATTTGACATAGAAGAAAATGAATTTTTCTGTCGACATTGAAATACTATAACTTTTCTTAAAACTTCGCCAATAGATCAATCCACGCGTCTCAAAGACGCGAACAAATATTTGATACGCATTATAGTTGTATTCCCAATACCAAAAAAGTTTTCCTTATATCAACAAGATGAACAATATATTTGTTAAATTTATAAGACGGTATTGCTAGATCATAAGAGGTCATAGAAGTTTCGTCAATAGGTTATTCGACGTGTCTCGAAGATGCAAACAAATACTTCAGAGACAGTACTGTAATACTCCTAACATGAAAAAAGTTTTTCTCATATAAACAGAATACAAAATTTTTCTCAAACTTCATAAATCGGTACTGGTTGGTCATGAAAAGTTCACCAATAGGTCAATCGATGCGTCTCAAGGACGCGAACAAAAACTCCAAATGTAATATTGTTGTGTTTTAAACATTGAACAAGTTTTTTTTCATGTAAACAGAATAAACCATTTTTTTGAAACCTTATAAATCGATACTGGTGGGTCATGAAAGGTTCGTCAATAGGACAATCGATGCGTCTCAAGGACGCGAACAAAAACTCTAAATGTAATATTATCGTGTTTTGAATATCAAAAAAGTTTTTTTCATATAAACAGAATGAACCATTTTTTTGAAAGTTCATTAATCGGTACTGGTGAGGCATGAAAAGCAGGGACCCGACAGAAACTTTCGTTCCATTGCATTATTGATAGAAAAAAATGATTTTTCAATAAACTTTGATCTGTTATCTCTTGATTTGGCCGAAAGTATATATTATCTGAAATTACATTAATGATTGGACCAACATTATTTTGTTTAAGTGGAAGTAACGAAATGGAACTAGAGTTTAGGTTGGGTCCTTGATGAAAAGTTCATCAATAGGTCAATCAATGCTTCTCAGGGACGCGAACAAATACTTTACGTGTGATATATGTCGTATTTTGAATATGAAAAAATATTTTCTCATATTAACAGAATGAACCATTTTTTGAAACTTCATAAATCAGTACTGGTATGCCAAAAAAGTTTAAACAATAGGTCGATCGATGCGTTTCAGAGACGCTAATAAATACGCTAGATATCGTATTGTTGTATTTTGAATATCAAAAAAGTTTTTCTAATATAAACTCGTTAACATTTTTCGTTTCAAATCCCTAAACGCAAAATACTCTATTTTCAAGCTCCTGGGGTCGAATTATATCAAAATATGTCAAAAAAGTATATTTGAAAATTTAGGTAATTACAAAGCTCCCTCCATGAGGAAGCAATTATTTAAGGTAAATCTATAAAACGTAGGCGATTACAATCAATTTTTTTTATAAGCCATTTTTTTCGTTATATTTGTTTATTTAGGAAAAACATTGAAAAACTAAATCAAAAATCAGGCTTGACCTTTCTTTGAAATTTTATCGGCTTAAAAAAAAAAATTCGTCCCTATCGGTCAAACCAAAAAGGTTATTTTTCCCCACTATAAATAATATAAGATATTCTGTAAAATCTATAACAAAAACTCGGAAAATTAACTGAATATTTTTTCTAAAAAAGGGTAATTAGTTCTCTCGTAGCGCGCACGAAGTTCTAGTTTCACTAAGTTTCATTAAAATCGAATGACCGCTTGAAGATTCTGATATTCCTGACGTTCTCTGGCACATTTCTGAACAAATTTGTTTTAGAAAATATACGATGTCCCACTGCAAAGATTCTAATTTTTTTATTACAAACTTTAAAATCCAGATTACGCAAATATTGAATTTTCAAGTCACTCCTTAAATCCATGAATAATTGAAAAGGCTTTTTGTACCTAAAAATTCGAATGTTAAAATAAGATGCTTCCTGTTTCTCACCTTCTGTCGATCTTTCATGGATCCACGTCCAAGCACAGCCATTTTGCACATCGTGTCTTCCTGTAATCGCTTCAGGGAATTTCCTTTTGGTCCCAGGAGCTTCCCCACGAAATTAAACTACAAGGAATTCGAATCAAAGTTTCAAAACAAGATCAAATCTTTTATGGAAGAGCACCTAGCATGTCTGCACAGGTGTTCCAATTTTTTCGTCTTACACAAATGGAAAAAGCCAGATGATATGAAGAAAAGAAAAAAAGAAATTTCCTTATTAAAATTCTAGGACTTAATTAATTTTAAAGTGGAAGCAGTGTAGTTGTTTCAATATTCAAACTTCATGCGACAGCTTGATTATGCTACCTGTTTGGTCAGCGTCTATTTAATTAACATCCTGTTCTCTTCTCTAAATTGATCAACCGTTCAAAATGCAAACTATGCCAAAACAGTTCCAAAGTCTGAAACGTAGATGAGAATACGTTTTGCCTTGTGGAATAGGGTGGGTCGGAAAAACAAAATTATGTTAATCGAAATTGGAACTATATGTGGCAAAGAAGTGTATTAGGACTCTAAAAACGCCTTCAACTTGTGCGGTAGCTTTAAAAAATTCGTATTGTCTTACTTTTGATAATTTTTTGTGAGTAAATTAAATTGAATTAAATAATTTTTTTTTATTTTGGGCAAATCATAAATTAAAAGAATTTGGTGTTTCACAAAATTATATTTTCCCAGCTGACTTCAACAAATCGTTTATACGTCTAAGGGCTTTTTACTGTTAAAAATACACTTAAAAAAATACAAAAAGAATTGTTTTTTAAACCAGCTGCCAATTTTTTTTCTAGCGTATTTTGACCGGTACTTATCCCTCGAAAGTACGCACGTTTTTTATTCCAAAATTTCAGCTGAACTTTTTGAAAATTCAGTCAAATCTGTTCAGTTTCAACACCTTCTACTAGTCACAAACTAATTTACCAACAATTTTTGTACAATTGTGGTGGAAAACATTTTTAAGCAAAACTGCAAAGTTCCATGAAAACATCATTTTTTGCAGATTATTTTAGAAAACAATACATTTTCAATTAATAGTTATGAAGTTTTATGACTTTTTATGAAAAATAAAAATTCGCCAAGAAACATTATGAAAATCTACAACAGCAAAATACAATCTTAATTTTTCGTAGTTTTTTTTGTAGAAAATTATGACCTTCTACAATGACTTGTGAATAACCTTTGTATGAAATTTTACAAAAATATACATATATAAAAACTTTTTTTTTTCATATTTTGTTTTAAAAAAATTACAAAAAATTTCTGCATACAGGTATGAATTGCTATAATTTTCTAATTTTTTCGTTTACAAATATCTACAAAAAATAATGACTTGGACAACGAATAACGAATTTGGACAATGCAAAAAACAGATAATTCCGAATTCAATATGTATTACAAATTCTTAGAAATTTTCGTAAACATTCAGAACTTTTTATAGACATTCATAAAAGTTTTCGTACAAATTCATAGAAATTATTTCCACATTTTTCTATAATTATTGAATTCTGAACAATTCTCAATAATATTATCATAAAATTTTTAAAAAATCTGGAATTATATTCCATTACTCTTCTAGGTTTTCCAGGTCTTCTGTAGCCACCCTGATTTATTATTTCCCAGACTTATCAGTTTTGCCTAGTAGAAAAGCCTCAAAAACTGGCAAAAATTTGGACTGATTCAGACTGATTATTATATGATTCACTGCTTATTCGACAACTAACCAATCAGTCAAAAGAGACTTTTTAAAGCAGTCAATTTGACTCACTGAATTTTCATCTAAAAATGTCAATTTATTAAACAAAAATGTAATAATAGATTTAATGCTTTCTCGATGATTCATTAAAATTAATTTGCAGAAGGTTTTTTGGGTTTCAATCGTGTGCAAAACTATGAATCTTGCCGACATTTCGTGAACATTTCATTCGTTAAATTTTCAATAAACAAAACTGAGTTTCGAAACAACAAAAAGCAGTTTCAAAACAATGAAAAATCTAGTTTCAAGAAAATATTTAAGTTTTCAACAAAAGAGATAAACCTTCAACTGAAATGATCAAACAAGAAAACTAATTTTCAGTAAAAAAAAGTTGAATATTAAACTAAAAAAAGTTGATTTGAAAAAATGAAGTAAAAAAATTGTTAGATTTTCTACTGAAGAGATAAATTTTCAAATAACATTACAAATCATTGATAAAAAAAAATTAATTTTTAATAAAGCAGTTCAAATTCCAACGAAGTAATTTAATTTGGAAGAAAAATTAATTTTCTTCCAAAAAGATTTATTTTCTACCAAAGAAGATGACATTTTAAGGAATTACATTAATTTTAAACAAAAATTTGTCTTTTCAATTGAAAAAGATTAACTTTCAACCAAGCAGATGATTTTCCAACTAAAAAAGTTAATTGTCAATGAAAAAAGAAATAGTTAAATTTTCAATTATCAACATTAAGTTTTAGCCGTAAAAAAATTTTATTAAATTTTTTAAATTAAATTCTGAACCAAAGAGATGAATTTTCAAGTAAAATTATGAATCTTCCACTAAAAAAAAATTTGTAATAAAGTAGTTCAACCAAGTAGTAAAATCTTCAATAAGAAAGATGAGTTCCCAAGAAAAATGTAATAGATATTTCAACTAAAAAAGATTTTAATTTTAAACCAAAAACAGTTCATATGTCAACCAAAAAGATTTTCATTTGATATAGAAAACAGTTGAATTTAACCAAAAATATGAATGTTTCTGCGGAAGAAGTTATTTCCAGCAATAGAAACAAATTTTTAACAAAAGACATGACGTTTCAAACAAATAGTTAAATTTTCCACTGAAAAAGATCAATTTTCAACCAAAAGTGGAATGGATAACTTTTCAGCTAAAAAAATTAATTTTCAACCGAAACAAAAAAATTTATTTTCAACAAAGCAGTTAAATTTAAACCAAGTTGTTGTTTTTGAATTTTTGAATGATCTGAACAAAGTCAATTTAAATGATTCAATCGGTAACTTCCTATAATCAAATCAGTCATTGTTAATACTCTAATCCGTAATTATGTCATGTAATTTATAGCTATTTTAAATCTTTTATCAAAATATAGAGATATAATTAGGAATTTGATTTAGAAATAATTTTAATATTTTATTGTAGCAGCCAAATCATTCACTTCTATTGACTGAAAATTAGCAATATTGACTGACTCGTATGTTAAAACGAGTATAAATGACTGAGTTTTCAGTCAAAGCCTGGTTGATTACTTTAACCAGTCGAACTTTGACTGAGTCAAATTTAGAGTGTGTAATATTGTGCGGACATGAAATTTTGTAAACTTTTTGATTTTCACTCATATACTTCAGAAAAATATGCATATTTATAAGAATTTAATCAAAAATGCGATGGTCCAATATAATATCACGAAAGGTACGGAGGTGAAAAGATACGAAGTTTTACGATAGTTTTTGAAACAGCGTCTTAATCGTAAAAAATAAACCCGTACGAAGAGATCGCTCACTTCGCTTCCAAAACCCTTTAAAAGTTAACTACAGTTTGGTCAAATAAAAGAGGCTCTTTCTATTTAATTTTGCCTATCGCACCTGCGTATAGGATAGGATATGGTTGATCGTTATTTATTCCGCGAGTTTGCAATAAACGGCCCCTATTGATGTCGCAAAAACTTTATATTTAAGAGAGAACGCGTAGCCTCTTAAATCCACTTTTCCGACATCTCTTATATATTACCTTCGGATGATCACGAACGGGAACTTGTACTCTAACAGCAACTTTAATCGGCTTATCCCTCGTAATGTCCACCATTCTTCTCTCGCCTCCTTCGTTGCTACCACCGCCTCCACTTCCACGGATTCCGCCTCTTCCGCTGCCGTTGGAATCTGAAATATAAATTATTACCAGTTTTGTTTAATTTGCCCTTCATTTCTCTTAAGGCTATTTTAAAATTAAAATCTCAGAAGTTCACTACAGAATTAACTTTAGGATCTTCATTCCAAAAGTTATTCTTTGAGTTGTTTGAATACTGTTTCATCAAGGTTGATAAAGTCACCCTAATTGTAAGATTTAAATAAATGGTAATTTAAGGGTCTATGATATCAACATTCGCTATAGCGAATCAACGTCAAGTGCTTTTTAAAAGTACTTTTTAAGTGGAACTAGTTATCGTTAGCGTTACATAATGAAAACAGTAATTAGAGTTATCGTTATCGTTACCGATTCAGAGTGTAACTTCTCTATAGTTATTTTTGCAAAAAAAGTAACTATCGTTACTTTTAACGGTTTTGCAACCTCGGGCATATATGCTTATAATTTCTGTCGGTTGACCGTTCGTCCCTCGTCGTACTGTTTTCAGAGACAGGAAGTAGGGAAAGTAAGGGGAAATTGTAGGAAAGGAAGAAGGGGAAGTGAGGGGAAATGAGGAGAGGAAAAGTGATGGAAAATGAGGAGAGAGGAAGTTAGAGAAGTGAGAGGAAATGAGGAGAGTGGACGTAAAGGAAGTTAGGGGTGAGTAAGTCAGGGGAATTAGAGAAATTTTGGGGAGGGGGAGTGAGAGAAAAATTAGTAGAGAGGAAATGGAGGGAAATTAAGGGAGGGGAAGTAGAGGAAATTAGGAGAAATGAGGGTATGCGTAAGTATTATTATGTAGGTCTTACGGTCTTTAATTAAGTAAAAAAATTAACAAACGAAATTACTAGAGAATTCATTTATTATTCATGCTGACGTTTCGGCTATCACTGCGTGCCTTTTTCAAAGAATCTGAGATTAGTATCTTTTGAGAAATAAGAGTTTTTTAATTTGGAGTCAATCATATGTCAAAAGTTTTATGGTCAAATTTAAAAATAATTCTAAAATGTGACTCCAATTTGAAGAAAAATTATATAATATCGTATACGTAGAAAAAAGCCTCAACAATTGAAGAGACTTTTTTTTATATAGAGACTACATATTAAATTAGGAAAAACAAATCTTTATAATGTTTTGGGACAACGACGAACATATGACCTATGATTTGATTCTTTTCAAATCTGATTGTTAATGAAATTGACCGTAAGATCGAACATATATATTTGCTGAAATCAGTTGAAATACTTCTTGAAAATGAAAACGGTCGAAGAAAAGAAAAACAGTTTTGGATCTACTGTATCTTCAATTGTTTTGTATATTTAAAATGAGGGTAGTCAGAGTAGGGAAACTGAGAGGAAATTAGGAGCGGGAAAGTAGGGGAGTGTGAAGAAATTATGGCAGGGGAAGTAGGTGAAGTAGGGAAAATTAGGTGAAATGAGGGGACAGGAAGTGAGGGGAAATGAAGGGAGGGGAACTGAGGGAAGTGAAGAGTAATGAGGGGAGTGAAAGTAGGGGACGTGAGTGTGTGTGATGGAAAGTAGGGGAAATTATTAGAAATAAGGATGAATAGGAAAGGGGGATTGAGGGCTGAAGAAGGGAAGTAGGAAAAGGGGAGTGTTAGTTTGGGAAGAGAGGAGCAAGGGAAGTTAATAAGGAAGATGTAAGGGAAGGGAGGGTGACGGGTAAAGTGAGGAGAGAGGGAGTAGAGGAAAGTAGGTAGAGTAGGGGAGGGAGAGAGTTACGAAAACCTCTTTTGTAGGCGCGCAGCGCCTGCTTTGGCTACTTTTTTCAGTTACTTTCATCTTTAAGAAATATATATATATATATATATATACAGAGTGGCGAAAAAGTATGGAAACCTCTCTTTTTTCACCTCTTCGGCAGTGACTGATGGACATTCCTCCTCAGGTTTATGAGGTTATCGCAAAACTCCTTGAAGTGGATTATATTGTCAGTATCTTCTTTCAACTCTAGTGTTTCTCTTGGGCTTGGGTGGATTTTTTACAAAAACAGGGAGATCGCTGAAGAGGCGTGGTGGGTCATCGAGAAACTGTTGATTCTCACTGATCCATCTCTCCCTCTTCTGTATTCTCCTCCTTGCATCAGATAACAGCCGTATTTTGTCAACGATATGCTGCTTGATTGTCAGCAGCTTTGACTGTTTGGTCTAACAGATGTTATGTAATCTTTCTGCATTCTGCTTGCCCATCCAATTTTCTTGTTCAGATGATGCAAGCGTCTTCTGGTCTTTTGATCCATCGTCGGTTTCAGCCTTCGATTTGAATCAGCCAAAGCTCTCGCAGCACCATAAACTGAGCAATTGATGGTCCAGAGGTCGGACACTTGCGAGACATCTCCACGAAGGGAGGCATCCATTTCAGCCAGATCTTGGGGCTTAAGAGGAACTTGCATGTTGATGTTCCTTCTTGTACTGAAATTGCGATCATCTTTCAGAAGGTGCCTGCTTTCTGCGGTTGGTCTTAATGTCGCTTCCTCATCTTCGTCTGCAGCTTGATCAAGCAGCGGTTGGGGAAGGGCTCCACGTACATAACCATTTTTCCAGAGGAAGGGACATTGATTTCGCAATGATTAAATCGAAACGTGCTGAAGCTCTGGGTGTTTCTGGTACCACAGAGTGTGCATACGTGCCATAAAGCCTTGATCCGTCCACTCAATGTGGGCGTTCCGCCGGTTCGTCGTCGTGTTCCCATCTAAATTATTTTCAGCACCCCGAACTCTAGGATGATCGGCATTGTTTGCCGACCTATTGTCGGGTGCTCTGCGCGTTCGATCGTTTTGAACCGCATCTACAACATTTTGGCGTTTTGGTGGTGCCATTGTTGTTCCCACGAGCAGCGAGGGAAAGGGTTCGTCCAGCCTTGTAGAGCCCCGCGTGCAAGGATAAGGCTGATACTCTGAGAGGTCGCCCGGTATCCCACAGTCACCGTTATAGACACCTCACCCAGGTGCCATTCAGCTTTCGGCACGGTTCTTACGCCTTCGCTTAGGGATTATTCCTCCGGGACCATCATTTTTTTGCAATACTTCGAAGGTGCTTGCGCATTTTTTTACTTTTTTAGGGATTCATTGGAAACTATTATAATCTTGTGCCAGGCATTAAGGAATTCGCGGAGAAATTAAGAGATAAGAAGATTGCTATGCTTAAAGCTTTTATTTTAGTCCGATTTTCATCTGGGATGGCTCAAATTGAAGGTATTGGCATGCTAAATTAAAATAAGAAATACAATTTGCAATGCTCTAATTTTTTTTATATCAGTGGCTAAAAAAAAGAAAATTAGTAAAATTTTCTTATTTAGACCTGTATGCTGGATGGAAACTTTTCTTTGAGTCCGATTTTTTGAGGGGATGACTCTAATTGAAAATGTTGGCATGTAGAACCAAATTAAAAAATAAAATCTTCTATGTTATAGTTTTATTTTTTATATCAGTGGTTAAAATAATTAAATTACCAACCAAATAATTGAATTTTTATCCAAAAAGGATGAATTTTTAACTAAAATGATGAATCTTCAACTGGAGAGGTTAACTTTTCCATTTAAAAAACTTAATATTCAACCAAAGACAAACCAAGCCACAATTTTTGTATAGTGAAAATGAAAAGAGTAGTTCCATGAACAATAAAATTGATTAATTTTTGTAAAAGATGACTTGTGAACTGCATTTCGAAAATCAGAAAAAAATAACGCTTTGTATAGTACTGATACTGAAAAACCTCTAACTAGTTACCAATTCTTCACTTATATATTTATAAATTATAAATTTCAAAAAGATCTGAATAATTCTTGGATTTCTTTTTAGTTGTCATTTATCAGGATTATTATCTATCCATATTTCTGACATAACATTGATGATAGGTAAAATCTTCAGGAGAGAATAAACAGTGGATACCGGGGACATCGTAAAAAAATGAAATCTCACTAAAACACTTTAAAACTGACACTGTTAAAAAAATCCACCAAAAACATGACCACTGATATTTTATTTATTCATTTTAAGGTAATAAAAGTTGTAGAATCAAAAAATGAAGCCAAGCACGAATAGTAGAAATAGTTTAACAAATTAGTTTGATGAATAATCGTGTTTGTATGATAAAAAACAAATAAATTGATATTTTAGAATAATAGTGATAATAATAAATTATTATATTACAGGCCTGCCAAATGTTTTTTCTTCTTCTGGAATATCAATTCATTTTTCTAATCAAATAAGAAAAATTATTCATCAGAATAATTGGCGGAAATTCCTAATGCATAATTTTTTAGTGGGATTATTTTTACTCTTGAAGAAAAAATTCATTAGAAGATTGAAGGGGCTGCCTGGAAGATTTCGACCCTTGTTGTACTTTCAGGAACACTAAATTAAATCAACCCCTGGAATTTCAAAACAGTTTCATCTGAAATTCTGATTCTTTATGACATTACAAAAGTAAGAGAAAATTTAAGTGGAAGTGGTAGGTTACAACCCTTAATATCTTAAACCACTGCTATATCAAATGAATCAATTCCCAAAGTAAAGATATTTTCTATGTTTGAAAAAATTCGAGATTATCCCCAAATTTCCTGACTCATTCGGCTTTTTCGCAGCAGATATACTATAAACTTCCCTGACTTCTATCCTGATTTCAATATTTTCCAAACACAATCTAGCATGCCTGATACTATCCGAGAAATTTTAGAAATGTAGTTTACGAGCAATATTCCGGAAGTATTGATTCACCCAAATAAAGGGATGCCTAAATAATTTGAGAATTATTGCCCTGAAGAGAAAATGATAATTTTCAAAATAATTGGTACTGAAGCTGTTAATGTATACGTTTAGTATGCTTCGTTTCCTCGATAATTGCAAATTTTAGAACTAATATTATAATGGTTTAAATTGAAATTGGAATGTATAAAATTCGAATGATATGGATGGAAATCTCAAATAAAAAGGGAATAATGAAAATATGGGGTCGAATTAGTATTCATAATTTTCAGTTAGCGGCGAAATAATAAAACTCTCATTTACGTTTCTGAAACTAGTCGGGACATAAAATGTGTTGCAGATATCGAAAGTACGACGTCACATAATAAGGAAAAAGAAGAAAAACTCAGGAAAAAGACTGCTGAGTTGACAACCAAGAAGTTCGAACATCACGAATAATTGCGCGCTTCTTTGAGGAACAAAAAACGTTCACACTTCCTTTCGTTGAAGCGTCATTTCTACATTTTTTGTACTTTTTACAAACTCATCTGTTCTACATTTCCTACCTTGACTTTTCTGTGGTATTTTGAGAAGTTCAACCCATTTGGGTATTTTTAGTTCATTTAACTAAGTTGCTAAGGATAGCAACTTTCAAGCAAATATGAGTTATATTTCAGTGGTAAAAGTAGTTTTGAACATACATTTTAATAATTGCGTTAAAGCTTAATTTGTTCATAAAATTAGTAATAATACAGCCGAACTACTCCCTAAGTCCCTGTTCTAAATTTTAGACCAAGAGCAGCCTTTTGTACTGAAAATCAGGATAGTCTAAGAAGGGCATTCCATTTCTACTCCTAACAAGTGCCATAATATTTTTCTAGTAGAAATAGACGGCCATGGACAGGCTGAAGAGAAATATTCAGAACTAAAAGTAGTTTTTCATCTGCCATTCAGAAGGATGTTTTACAAGGCATTTTTGGCATTGAATTTATCAAAAGTATGCTCTTGTCTCTATTTAAATTCCAGACCGAAAACAGTCTTTTCTACTGAAAATATCAGGCTCGTCTGAAGTATCTGAATTCAGAATGTTTGTATGGTCCAAATAGAAATAGATCTCCATTGGCAAACAACAATCCAATTTTCATCCTTTTCCAAATTTTAGATAAAAAACAGCTTTTTCTGCTGAAAATCAGGATTGTCTGACCGTAACATTCTATTTCTACTTTTACCAAGTGCCCTAAAATCTTTCCAGTAGAAATAGGTCGCTATAGCCAGACTTAAGAGAAATATATAGAAGCAAAGGTAGTTTTTTAAAAATCTTTTAATAGCAACTGTATCTTTTGCCCCTACATTACAATAAGTGCGTTAAAATTTGATTTTGTTATACAATTAGTATCAATGCTCCGACACTGTAATTTAAACTACAAAACTACTATGTTCTAATTTTTTTTCTATTTCAAATTTGAGACCAAAAACAGCTTCTTATATTGAAAATCAGAATAGTCTAACCATGTAATTCCATTTCCACTCAAAGCTAACGCCTTAATATGTTTTAAGTAGAAAAAATGTCCATATACAGACATGAGCGTTTTTCTCAGTAATAAAGGTAGTTTTGGTTCTACCATTTGAATAAGTTGATTAAAATGTACAAAAAAAACAAAACAAAATGTGATTTTCACCGCGATTTTAGAGTAATCTATTTCTGTGTAACTTTGTTATAAAATTGTTCTTAATGCATCGAAACTACACACTATTCCAATTGTCAGACTAAAAACAGCCTTTTCTACTGATAATTAGCGAAGGTATTTTTTAGTCTGCAATTTGAATAAGTTGATTATTATGAAATATCGTTAAAAATTTGGTGTTACTGCATCGAAGCTACTCTACCAATCGCCAGATCAAAAACAACTGAAATGAGGCCATGTGCGGAAGTCAGTAAATTTTTCAGTAGTAAAGTTAGTTTTTGGTCTACTATTTGAATAAGTTGATTAAAATGTAACTTTGTTATAAAATTGTTATTAATGCATCGAAACTACTCTCTATTCCAATTTTCAGACCATAAACAGCCTTTCCTACTGAAAATCATAATAGTCTGACTGCAACATTCCATTTCCACTCGTGGGAACTGCCACAGTATTTTTTCCGTTAAAAATAAGACCAGTGAATTTTTTAGTAGTAAAGGTACTTTTTGATCTGTCATTTGAATAAGTGGATTATTATGTAATTTTGTTATAAAATTGGTATTTCCGCTTCGAAGCTTCTCTCTATTCGAATTGTCACACCAATAACAACGGTTTCTACTTAAAAACTCAGAATAGCCTGACTGTAACATTTCATTTCCACTCGTAAAATCTGTCTCAGTATTTTTTCCAGTAGAAATAAGGCCATGGGTAAAAAGTCAGTGATTTTTTCAGAAGTAAAGGTAGCTTTTAGTCTGCCATTTGAATGAGTGTATTAATATGTTATATTGTTAAAAAAAATTGGTGTGACTGCGTCGAAGCTACTCTCTATTCCCATTGCCAGACCAAAAACAACCTTTTCTCCTGATTCCATTTGCCAGACTAAAACTAGCCTTGTTACTGACAATCATGGTGGTGTGATGATGACATTCCGTTTGCACTCTAAAAAACTGTACCTTTCTATCTCTTTTTATTGTACTCCTCTCTTGAATAATTCTATAATATCTATGTGTATCATTTCCCCTTTTGAATTATTTTCTTGTATCTGATATTTCCATCTTTTTTTTATCATACATATACATTTTTTCCAAGCA
Source organism: Andricus quercusramuli (assembly GCA_932178445.1). Lineage (NCBI taxonomy): Eukaryota > Metazoa > Arthropoda > Insecta > Hymenoptera > Cynipidae > Andricus > Andricus quercusramuli. The sequence continues at coordinate 416,183 of CAKNXH010059921.1, read as the reverse complement.
TTCTAACCTTTTCTAATTCTTATTATCATATTGCCCTTTCCAAAAATCCTATCCCTTACTATATTTATCAATTGGATTTATCTTTATTAAATAGTCTAGCAGTAAATGCATGTGTGCATAGCGCTCGCTCACGTCCCTAGATTTTTATTTTCTAGCATGAAAAATAAAAAAAAATTTTTAATCAATTCTTGAACAAATATTTATATATTAAGAGTTTAAAAAATAAATAATAATATGTATATATATATATATATATATATATATATATATATACATATTATTATTTATCCTGGAAGCATTTACACTTTACACTTACACAACATTTAAAATCGTTTGATTTGAAGTATATTATTAAATTTAAATTGTTAGCGGAAAAAAATTATCTACGCAGTTTTATACCCTTTTAATAATTTTATGAGTGAAATGACTTTTGAGTCAATCTGAAGAATTAACTGAATATCAAAGTTTATATTATTTAAAAATTTAAAACACGTATTTCTACAATCTACTTATTATAAAATTTAAATTCTTACCGAGGCAGTCAACTTAAAAGCTTTTCATATAGTTTCACTGATAGGACTGTTTTGTCAGTCTAAAGTAAGTTTATCGAAATTTGTAATTGTTATCGATATTCGCACAATTTAAATTGATCAAGTGTACCAATATGTTGAATTTTTAAATTATTATTGAATTGCAAATCAAAATAACGAGAAATGCATCACTACTGACCAACATCATGTTGCAAACACTTGTCGATTATTATTAGTATTAATATTAATAATTTATCTTCATCAAATGTATGAAGTGAAATATACTGATAAAATATAATAGGAGAGAATAAAATAACATAGAAATGGATAAAGTTAAATATATTCAGAATAGATATATTTCTTCGAAAATGATTGCCGTACCGAAATCAAATCCTAGAAATATTCTTTTTTTTTCCATAAAATTATATTAGAATTAGATTTTATATGAATTTTCTGTCAAGTACAGACGAAGATGTGCTGGCAAGAGGGAATTTATGTAGAATATGATGTATGTGACACAAATCCTATCATGGTAGTTGACAGTAGCAGATGATAATACATTGCTCTTCACAAAGTATTCTCTAACCGCTGTTGAGTAAACTAAATTTCACAGTTACTATAGTGCAACATGCATGTATAATCGGATGAAATTTAGTAATTAAGGGCTCAATTAAATGAGGAGACTATAAATTCGCATTTAATATTGCGTTAGAGCGCAACCCTGGCACTCTCCCGTTTGAGACGGAAGTTTAATTGAAGCAATTAACATCTACCTTGATGATAGCGTATGTAAGTAGCACCTTCGCCATATTAATTAAATAGGATGTCAATGAATATGCATCCACCTATGAACTTATATGCACCATGTGTAATGCATACTGAAATTAAATTTCTACACTAATCAGGTTATTTCACAATCACTACTTGTTCAGAAAAGATTCACTTATTGTCTGCTATCGTGAATATTGGGTAAGCAAAACGTATTGCTAATGCATGGATAATACATGCATTACAAGGTAAAGACTTATATATATAATAAATATTGACGAAAGATGTATATATCTTTCAAAGACAATAAATTAAGCAATTTATACCTTCAGGACTAACTTCGGTCCTTATATAGTAGGATAAGGGTTTTATTGTTTATTTATAAATCATTTTATTTACTTTTTTAAATGATGAAATTTCAATAAAGTGAGTGCCTTTAAGAATGATATAATGTTGGTTTATGTAAAACTGTATGGGATTTGGTAGATTTCATGCTTGATGGCTGATTTCTATGCATACAAAAATGTCAATTGTGGATTAAATTTCAATTTATGTTTTACTTTGTCAAACACATCATGGGAAAAGATAAAGATGAATTGCATTTTGCTGCTTTGCTAGTTATTGTTAGTAGAATTTGGCAGGGTAACCGAAAACTGTATTTTCTAAATTTCCAGATTTTTCCTAGTCCAATTTTTCATTTTCCCTGACCATTAATATTCAAATACCAGCATTTCAATCTTGTAATATTTTTAACATAGGATCTATTATGCATGAAATGGAACAATATTCAAGATATAAATTCAAAATTTTCAAAATTTTTATTTATTTTAAGCAAAAAAAGACTATTCTACCATAAGAAATTACTTTTTAACAAAATAATTTAATTTTCAACAAAATACTTGAATTTTCAACCAAATAATTAACGTTTCCAACTAAAAAGATGAATTCTAAACAAAAAAGTGTAAGAGTTGATATTTTAACAAAAAAAGATGAAATTTGATTAAAAAAAATTTTTAATCAAAAAGACGAATTTTCAACAAATAAAGATTTTTCAGCTATGAAAGAAAAAGAAGTTCATCTAAATTGTTGAACCTTCAAGCCAAAAGACGAATTTCCTTTACAAAAATTGAATTTTTAACCAGAAAATATGAATTTTCACCAAAAAGATAATTTTAAACAAAATAGTTCAATTTGCAAACAAAGAGATAAACCTTCAGCTAAGAAAATAAATTTTCAACAATGTAGTTCAAATTTTAGTTTTTTACACACGCAGATCAATTTTAATTAAAAAATATCATTTTTGAACAAAGTAGTTAAGCTTCCAACCAAAGAGATGAATTTTCCACTAAAAATATGAATGTTCAACATAAAAATGATTTCTAAAAAAAGAAATTAGTTTTCAACCGAACAGTTGCAGTTTTATCAAAGAAAGATAAAATTTCTACTAAAACAGATAAGTTTTTCTTTCAAATTTTCAGCAACGACAAAATAGTTGACTTTTTATCCAAAAAAGATTTTAGTTTGACTTTTCAATATCAAAATATGAGTTTTAAACAAGAAGTAAATTATCTACGAAGATACTTGCATTTTCAAACCAAGAAGACGAGTTTTCAACAAAACAGTTGAATTTTCAACCATATAGAGATGATTTGTCAACAACATTTATGCATTTTTAACCAAATAGTTGCATTTTTATCCAAAAAAGATGAAATTCTTACTGAACCTGATGAATTTTTAAATGAAAAAGACAAATGTTCAAAAATAGTTAAATTTTCATCCAAAAAAGATTTTAGTTGACTTTTCAACTGCAAAATAGGAATTTCAAACAAGAAGTAGGAGCAAAGAATAGAAAAGAAGGAAGAACCTAATAAAAAGGTAGATAAGTTGGAAGGTAGAATAAAAAAAATAGAAAGCTCAAACCGTGAGTTTGCAGGTGAAGAGAGTGAGAATAAGGAGAAAGAAAGACTGAGAAAAATAGAACAAAGAGAGAAAAGAAAAAGTGAGAAGAAAGAAAAAGAAAAATAGTGATAAAGGGTCTAAGATAAGAGGGGAGGAGCTGATGGAAGGAGTGGAAGACGTACTAACAAGGATTGATGCTAAGGTAGAGATAGAGGAAGTGCGAAGTGTAGGAAGGGAAGAGCGAAGAGGGGAGTGAATTGTACTAGTCAAACTAAAGAAATGGGAATATAAGAGGGAGAGAATAGAGGACGATTTGACATGGGTAGAAAGGAACATGCAGTTAAGTTAAGGAAAATAGCGGAAGAGGAAAGAAAAAGGGAAGAAGAACATGGGTTAAGTATGGGAGGATACAGATAGAAGGTGTATGGTGGAATTGGGACGAGGACAGGGAAGAGTTAGTAAAAAATGAGGTATCGGGAAACTACGAAAGAAAGGAACGGGAAGTAAAGAAATAAGAAATATTCATCTTTTTTGGTCAGAAATTCAGCTACTTTGTTGAAAGTTTCTACTATGTGAAAAATGCATTTTTTTAGTCCTTGGGTGGAAATGTAACTATCAGGTTAAAAAAATATTAATTCTGGATTAAAAAATCATCTTTTGGGTTGAACTCTTTTGTTAAAAATTCATTCTTTTTGGATAAAAACTCAAATTTGTGTGTCTAAATTAATCTGGTCTTGTTGAGGGTTCAATAATTAGGTAGAAAATTGAACTATTAAACTATTTTTATGAAAATTTAACTTTTTGGTGGAAAATTAATTTTTTTGTTGAAAAATCGTGTTTTTGTGTATAACATTAATCTTCATGCTGAAAAATTCATCCTTTAGGTTGAAAAATTAACTATTTGGTTAACAATTCATATTTTTTAGTTAAAAATTTAGGTACTCGGTTGAAATTAAAAATAATTTGTTAAATATTCATATTTTTTGAAGATTCACCTCCTTCGTTGAAACCTTAACTATTCCATTTTCAGAAAATTAATCTTCCGTGTTCAAAATGTAACTGTTTCGTTAAAAATTAGATTTTTCATTTACTGAGAAATTATTCTTCAACAAATTGCTGAAGTAAGCTATCACACCATTATTTTGCATTATCGATGATTTGAGAATTGGAATTCAGAATAGATTGTACTTCGGTATTCCCGAGAGCACTAGTTGGATTTCAATATAAGAAACCTGTCTGAACAGAGAAATTCCATTGGCGTGTCTGTGGAACTCGGATTTAACCACAAGTTCTATCTCGATAACCCATATATAGAAGACCTAAATTTCTCCTAACTTATGTTGAGAAAGTTACTGGGTGTAATAGCGTTGAGAGATCTCAATAACTTTCATTGATCACCGGAAATAAATTTCTGGAAAAATAATAGCCTTAATTTTGCTTTCAATTTTCTATAGAATTAGGCCTGGATGTTTTTTGGGGAAAAAGAAAAATAATATTTGTCCATTTTTCTGTAGGAATTGGAATTGCTCAACTCGTAATAGGAGCAAAAAGATAAATTGGGAGAAGGATACGAATAAGTGTTTTTCTTATTTTTGTAGCTCGATATTACACGAGAATCATGTTGACTCGCATTCTGTCCAAAGTAGAAAAGTATGATTCTCCCCCTACGCGTGTTCTCTGAGTTGATTGTCATCGTAACATATTTTGCGTGTATACTGGAAATGATGTTTTAATCGATGTTTTTCGACCCTTCAATAAATTCCTTTTTTTTCTAAAGAAATTTCTTTTGGGTTGAAAAAGAAGAATTGAGAGGGGGGGGGGCAATGATATGGGAAGTAACTAATTCATTTCAACTAGTTATTTATATTTATATAACTAGTTATTAGTTGAGATGAAAATGATAATTTTTGGTTTTGAGTGGGGGTTGATACTGGGACCCACAGTGAATTAATTGGGACTATGTTCATATCCAAATAGTAACCGAAAGTAGGTATTTTTTATGTTCAAAGAAAGAATATAACGTGTGTGCTTATGGCATTCGCAAAGTTAAAATGCGTTTTTCTCGAAAAACAGTTTTTCGAAGTTTCAACTGGAAAAATGCCCCAGTGATTCATTTTCTAACTTAAAGAGTTCATTCTGGGCCTAAAATGTCGGATATTCATCCGGCTACATGCCATTATACGTAACCTCATACAGGCTTTTATATATATATTTCTAAAATATAAAAATAACAAAAGTAAGAAAGTTTGAAATATTCCAGAAGTAGATGTAGAAACTCGGTTAATCTAATGAACCACTTTCAGAAATAAAAAAATAAATGTCCAGAGCCAGATTTATAGCCCAATACAGGAAAATTAGAATTTTCGTGCACCCTGAAATTCACAATTTTCTGAAATCTATAGAATCATTTGAAGAGATTCATGACTTTAATCATTAGAAATTTCTCTCTTTGGTTAAGAATTTAGTTTTTATGGTTACAAGTTGTATTATTTGGTTACAATTTTCATTATTTTGTCCAAAATTCGACAATTTTGTTGAATAATTATTTTATTCCACTGATAATTCAATTTTTTTATTGAAAGTTCAACTATTTGGTTAAAAATCAACTTTTATATTGAAAATTCGTATTTGGAAATGATTTTTCTTAGTTCAAAATTCAACATTTGTGTTGAAAATTCGTCTTTTTTGGTTGAAATCAACAATTTTGGATAAAGAATTGAAATTTTTTTGGTTGGAATATCAAGTATTATATTTTTCATTGAGAATTTATCTTTTTGGTTGAAAATTCAACTATTTTGTTGAAAATTTGTTTTTTGCCAAACATTAATTTTTTTACTGCAAACATAAATATTACATAACTATTCAATTGTTACATTTTTGGTTGATAATTCATCCTTTTTGATGGTAAATCAAATACATGGCTGAATGTTGAACTCTTCTGTCAAAAGTTAATTTTTTTGGTTTGAAGATTTAGCATTCTAGTTGAAAATTCATCTCTCTGGCTTAACTTTGAACTATTTATTTCAAAATTCGTTTTTTTCTCAACTGAAAACTTAATTATTCAATTTTTGGTTGAAAATTTATCTTTTTTGTTTGAAAGTTCAACTGTTTGGATTGAATATTGATCTTTTGTAGATAGAAATTCAATTATTTGTCTTAAAAATACCTGTATTTTGTTGAAAATTCATGTTTTTGTTAGAAATGTTGTTTTCTTGGTTGAAAATGCATTCTTTCTAGTTGGCAATTTCACGAATTGGTTGAAAGTTTAATTCCTTTGTTAAAAATGTACTTTTTTGATTGATGATTCCTCATTTTAGTTGAAACCTCATCTCCTTGGTTGTCAATTCAATTATTTGGTTGGAAATTGTTTGTTTTTGTTTATTCATTTTTTAACTGAAAATTTAAGTATTCCATTTTTGATTGAAATTGATCTTTTTTGTTTAAATTTTTCTTTTTAATCGAAAATTAAACTATTTGTTGAAAATGCAACCTTCTATAAAACATTTTCTGTTGGTCCTAGGAAGTTGTAAATTTACCAGCACTGGGAGTCAGACCTAAGAAAATCTAAAGAAACACGGTTAAAAGAAAAAAATGAATTTCCAGACCCATAAAGATTTATGGACCAATATAGGAAAATTTTAATTTTTCTCTTATCCGAGAATTCAGAATTTTCTATCTAATTCCGTTTGAAAAGTAACTTACTCATCACTAGAAAAAATATTTTCAAAAAAATATAAATAAAAAAATACCCGGGTGCTGCGAAGTCTCATTTTTTCATATTTCGTAATTTTAAATTTTCCAAAAATGAAGTGACAGGTACAAATTTTTTTTTTACTTTCATTCTACTCATAAAAGCAATAATGACATTGACTCTTTAGAGTGCTGCACCTCACTCACAACACGGTATGTCAGGAATTCTCGTACAATTAAAGTTTTATATTGAATTTCTCTCTCTCTCAAAAAAAAAAAAATATATATTGCTACTTATTTTCGACGTGACTTTATAAAAAAGAAGTATTTATAACTTCAATAAAATTCTATTATCGTGATTAAAATTGGAAAGTTTTGTAATTACATTAAAATATCTATCTCGACAACTATTTTGATCTCATAAGGGAAATTAATTTTTAATACAAGGTACAAATTTGAAATGAATATTTATTTTTAAGTTTTTCTTATTTGTTTTTCAAGCTATAAGTATTGAATTCATCAGAAAAGGACAAATTCTCAACAACTAAAAAATGGTTGAATTTTCAGCTAAAAAAGATTTTTTAATTAAAAAAAAATTTTCTCTGCTACTATTTTCTTCTGTTTATTGTTATTAAACATGATTTAAAAACCCACTTATTTTTGAACTCGTGTGAATGAAATTCAAAAATATTTTATACATTTTCGGAAATCTTTCAAAACTTTAAAATATTTTGATTCTTTTTGAAACATCTAAAATTTCCTAATATCTTTTATACTGACTAGAATTATGGATTGCTAAAAATCATCTTAAAATCTTCCAGATAATTTCGTCTGCAATTTTGGAAATCTCGTTAAGATTTTTAAGATCTTTTTGAATATCCTCATAAAATTAATTTTTAAAAATAAAAAATCACTGTAAACTTTCTTTTATTGAGAAAGTGTTTTTATCATCTTGAAATCTTTCAAAATTGTTAAAAAGTTTCAAAATTTTATTTTGATATCTTTAAGAATCTACATCTTGTTTCAGATACTTTTAAATCTTTTGAAATATAAAATTATTCAAACAATTTCCTTAAAACTTATAAATATTTTTCTTTGAATTATTCGAATTTATCCTAAAATCTGACAAGAATATATAATTAAAATGGATTGAAATCTATCTAAATTTGCTTTAAAAATTAATTTAAAAAAATGATATATCATTTAAAATTTTCCCAGAAATCTTATAACAAAATTGGTTTATTCTCTTGGAACCATTTAGAATTCTTGAGAAGTTTATTTTTTCAAAGCTTCAAAAAACATTTTATTACAAATTTTTTGAAATTTCCTCTAGATTAAAATTATTTTCGAATCATTTTAGAAGTTCGAATTATCTCTTGAAATTATGACAATTTTTACTAAAAAATGTACATAAATGTCCTGCCTGATTAAAACAATTGTCCTAAAGCCTTTCCGATTCTTTTTCAACATATTTTTAAATCTTCAAAAATTATAATTATTTTTTTTTAAACAAAACCTAAATCATCTCTTTCGTCAGTAATGTTTTAAAACATTGACAAATCAATTTTATCATGCAATAAAATTACTTATTTAAAAACTGTGATTTACCAAATATGGATTGTGCAGCAAATTCGTAATCTTTATTAATAGATAAATATGTACATAATCTTATTCTACACTCTGAGCAAAGATTTTTTTGAATTTTGAAGTTATTTTTGGTTATATATAAAAAACTAATGTTGAAGAAACGGTTTCTTCAATTTAAAACAAATATTTTTCTCCGTGTAAAGACGCAGAAAATTGGAGAAACCAAAGTGAATTAATTGTTTGCTGTCGATAGTTATTCAGTTTTCCTCGACTAGCACTAGTCCTGAAATCTGCAATTAGCAATACGGATGCAAATTTTGGTTTATGTAGCGTGTCAAAATTAGCATAGTAGAAGTGGGATGAACAAGAAATTAATTGGACCTACCTAAAATTGATTCAAAATTCGACAAAAGTAATTCCAAGTTGAAGATAAAGGTTATCGAAACCACTCTATAGAAAGATCAACCCCTTTTCCAAGTCTAGTAATGTAAATCCCCTTCCTTGCCTTTTCCTAACGATCGAACCTCTTGCCTTTTACTCAAACTACATCTGAAAATGCCTCTAGCACCTTTGAAGAAAAGAAAATAGAGAGAAAGCTCTTGGAAAACTGAGGTTCCAATCAAGGATTCAGATAAAATTTGTAAAATGTGCAGAGCTTGTAGTAATGCCTTTTTTTAGAGACGTGGTACTTCTTTCACAAACACATTCATCTTACAAATTATAATTAAATGCATACGTCACACTCTTTCCCCTATTTTCCTATTCCCCTTCTACTCCCTTTTTCTGAAATTTTTTAATTTTTCGGCTGTTTTCAAGAAATAACCTTATTCCCTTTTTTTTCGTTTCAGGGTTTCATAACCCCGGGCAGAAACCCCTACAGTTTCGGTTTTTGATTAAAAATTCATATTTTTGCTAGAAATGTCATCTTTTCGGTTGAAACTTCATCTATCTTGATCAGAAATAAACTGTTGTTCTAACAATTCAACGGTATTCTAAAATTAAATTAAATTAAACTATTTTGTTAAAAAGTCATCATTATTGTAACAATTCAACTGTATTCCTGAATATTCTTCTTTATTCTTTATTCAACTACCAAATAAGTCATCCTTTTGGCTTGAAAATTCAACGTTCAATCTTTTTTGTTTAAAAGTTCAACCATTTGATAAATATTAATCTTTTTTTTATCAAAAACTATTATTATTTGTTTAAAAATTTAATTTTGTTGTTGAAATTTTAGCAATTTTGTTAAAAGGTCACCTTTTTTCATTGAAAATTCAACTATTTTGGTTGAAATTCATCTTTTTGGATTAATAATTTAACTATTTTCGTGTTGAAAATTAAACTGTTTTGTAGAAAATTCGTTATTTTGGATTGAAAATTCGACTATTTAGTAGAAAATGAACTATTTGGATAGAAAATTAAACTATTTAGTAGGAAATGAACTTTTTTGTTGAAAATTTATATTTTTGTTTGAAAATGAACTTTTTTGTTGGAAATTCATATTTTTGGATCGATAATTCAATTGTCTTGTAAAAAGTTCCTTTTTTAGTGGTGGGCGATTTAAATATTTTGTGTACAATTTCAAGTATTCGGTTGAAAATTAACTTTTTTATTAAAAATTCAGATTTTTTGGTTTAAATTTCAATTTACTTGTAGAGAATTCGCCATTTTGGCTTAAAAATTGATCGATTTTGTGTAAAAATTCAACTACTCAGTTGAAAACTAACTTTTTTGTTGAAAATTCATATATAATGGTACAAAATTCTATAGTTTTGTAGAAATTTTTCGGTTTGTTTGAAAATTAACCTCTGTTTGTTGACGATTCAACAAGTTTTTCGATAATTCATCTTTTTGTTTGAATTCAATTGTTTTTGCTTCCTCATAGAGGAAGCTTTGTAATCGTAACATTTTTCAAAATTTTTAAATTCATTTAATTGAACCCTCCCTAATTTAAAAATGTCTAATACAATGTTCTAAGCAATTGTCTGGATGTGTGTGTGTGTGGATGTGTGGATGTCACGCTTTTTTGTGAACACGATAACTAGAAAACGGTTGCAGATAAATTGATGAAATTTGTAGATCTTATTTTCTTCACTAATATCTTGAAACTGACCGAAGGATTTCTAAAAATATTTATTGCATTTTTTTTGTTTTCAATAATATTTTAAAAATCGGTTTTTTATAGTAAAACTTTTTTCACTAGCATAATTCAGAGTTGATGCAAGAATATAAAAGATTCCTTGGTTCGAAACGAATCGAT